>OMLP01034095.1:2629-16266 GCA_900302685.1 Spondyliosoma cantharus
TGTGTGTGTGTGTGTGTGTGTGTGTGTGTGTGTGTGTGTGTGTGCGTGTGTGTGTGTGTGTGTGTGTGTTCCCATCTGTTCCTCCTCTTTGCATTTACACGTGGCGGAACTGATCTAAAAGCATTTGTGGAATAAAAACACATTACTCTTGATACAGATCGTATCAAAGCCCAACCGGTGAAAGGACTCTTACCTCTATCTTCTGTACCTGCTGCTGCTGTGTGTTTGCCAGCCTTAACGTGTGTGTGTGCACGCGTGTGTGTGTGTGTGTGTGTGTGCGCGGCGCAGACTAATGACTGTGCCTTCCTCCTTCCTAATGACCACGGTGAATTATGAGGCCATTGACTCTGTGCTGCAAATGAATCCCACGTACTGAGAGCAGTGTGTGTGTGTGTGTGTGTCTGTATGTATGTGTGTGTGTGCAACAGACACCAAATATAGCCGGCGGTCACATGACTTCTCTCTCTATGACACAGACACACACACACACACACACTCTGATTTGCATATTTTCAGGATGTGCTCTCTCCGTGTCCTTGCTGTAGCTCCTCGTTCTGTCGCGCTCCCTTTCAAGTCCAATTCTTACACCTACCTCTTATTTTCGAGTCGCCCAGCAGAACACAGTTACAAGCGGGTAGCGGCTGAAATGCGACAAACCTTTAAGACCCTCACACGTCTGCACTGATATTAGAGGACCAGGTGCAGCTGGACTTGAGTTAAAGGGATATTCCGGTGTAAGTTTAATCCATGGTCTAACACACCGTGACACCGAGTACGACCCCCCCTCGAGAGATCAAGTTTGCCGACCGCTAGCTTACGTAGTTTTAGCATCCTCAGAAAAGACCGCACGATAACAACACACTGCAGTTTATGCCTCCAACAAGAAACCGCCATCAAAACACCACTCATAGCCACACATAACGCTCAGAACAGCACCGAACGTCAGCAACAGTACAAACAGGGTCCCAGCACGTAGTTCGGGGCATCAAACATCTGCTAGCTTTGTCTCCTGCAGCGGCTCGCTCGTTGTGGGGAAGCCCTGTGAGTCGATTACCGAGTGCAGTAGAGTCCAGCAGCTCAAGGATGAAAATGTATGATTATTACTCCATGGAAATGCAATCAAAGTTCATATGTGTCTTGCCTGCCAGTTTATAACAGTTGTTATCGAGAGAAATGAACGGAGTTGAGCATTCTGATTATTAGTAATCCAGGAGACCGATAACCGATATCCATTTGCAGGAAAAATAAAAATCTTGCAAGAGTCTCAAAGTCGAGTTCTGTACTTATGTACAATTCGGAGGTACTTTGCTTCAGTCTTTTACATTTTCTGCAACTTAAAACGTTCACTCCACTTCATTTATGTGGTAACTTCGAAAGCGAATTCAGATTATTCAGCGCTGAAAGGCATCAGAGCCAAAGTACTACGTTTAATTTTATCGGAAATCGGGCACAAAAAACACAGAATATCATCCCGATAATCGATCAGACTGATAATCGGTAGGTGGAACTAACTTGGCGTCTCTGTCAGTACGCCAGACAGAGACGCTGACTGACGGCTGTGCACTTACTGACTGTGGCATGAAAACCTTTTTGAACCACTAAGTGAAATTACAGCCTCTTGTCTGGACCAAATGCTCAGTCAGCTGTCATACCTGCGAGGTCGTGTTGTGATGAGCAGTCTGAGCTGACGTGTTGCGGCTGCTCTCTCCTCAGCACAGGTGTGAAACCTTCTCACAGTCAAAAGAGCCTTGAGAAGCTGAAAAGGGTTCGATGGTTTTGAGAGAGACCATGTCTCCGTCTGTTTTGTGAAGGCTCGTTCTGACTGCCAAGAAATCGCTCTTTTCGCAGTCCAGATTTTTGCTCAGGTTGATTTGAGGAAGTCTGGACGTGGTTTTGAAATGTGATACCAATTCGGCTTTCTACAGATGCGTCTCCGCTCCAGTCGCATCGTATATTAACACAACACAACATAAAGATTAGATCCAGACCGTCACATTTAACAACGACTGACGTGTTAACAAGGTCTCTCTGAAGGACTCGCCTTCGAAGACCACAAAGGTCGAGTCCTTCGAAGGATGAAGACCCTGAACTGAGACGCAGCAGGTGTCAAGTCACAGTGCAGAACAAACAAAGGACGGAGGGTTTCTGCCTCTGACTCGACGGGGCTGTTGTTTGTCGGGCGAGCAGATGGAGAACAGAAAGCTGCTTCACCACCGTACGTAGTCCAGTTCGCCGCTGATGCCTACGTTGTTGCCACAGCAACCCTTACAGATAGGATGGTGTTTTCTGGACGCACAGCATGTCTTAAGGAGCTGTTGTGAGAAACAGAAATGATTTGACTGCAGTCTGGACAAACCCGGCTGTCTCCTCCCTGTTTCACAGGTGCGTTGGGCCCTGCTGCAGGATGACTCAGCACCCGGAGAGACAGTTAACTGTGTCGCTGTCCCGTCATGTAGCACAGTTCCTGCCATCTTTCTAATTTTGGCTGAATTTCAAAATCCCCCCCCCGGACGGACTGCTGTGGACTCAGCTCACCTGTTGCAGGTGTGCAGACCGGCTCCTAATTAATGAGCGAGAGCAGCTCGGGGGCGTGCAGCTCCCAGCCAATCAGGCAGTGACGACAGCGTTTAGCGAAGGCTAAAGAGAAGTCCGTCTGATCCTCATTCTCTGCAGACCTCAGCCACACAGTTTATCAGTCAGAAGCTCTGCTCTGCTGAGATTTCTCTGCTGTAGTTGTTTTTTTTCTAGCGGTGGGGACTCGTGAGCCTTTTGTAACCTGGTTGAATGACCATCAGAACTTTTAATAGCAGGTTTCTTTTGCTGTTTGTCTTGATATCCAAGCCCAACCCTTTACACACCTTCAGTTTTGTCCCATTCATTTCATTGGGGAGGTAAGAGGCGCTAAAAGAAGTATATTTCAGTTTCATTATCCCCTGAAGAGGCATTTCCTTACGAGCACGGCAGTGACTGTCAGCAGTTTTGTTTATATTGATGTGTGTTTTTAGGCTTTTTCCAACTGCACTCTCAGTTTGTCTAGATATCTTTGCACACAAGTACAATGATATTAAACTTCCCAATCAATTGTTCTTAATTCTCTGGCTTTGTTGGTTTTAACTGCATTTCATACACATTTTATGTTGAAGGTTGTGTTCATTTTGTGTTGCACGTGGCTGACGGTCAACATTCGGGGGGGTTTTAATATTTCTCACTCTCTTTTCTGTCTTTTACCTCCTTTTCAAGTACAGACGTGGACGTCGGTTATAATGTAAAAAGTAGAATATTCCTATATTGAACATGATTTGATTCACAGCTCATGTATCTGTGCTGGCTCTTGATATCTTACTGGTATTATTTTGCATATTTTGGTGATAGCATGTAAAGAATGGACACATCCAACGGTGTGAATTTGGTCACGTTTAGTTTCCTTGATAAAGACCCGATGCGTAACTCGAGTTGCTGTTTGATGGATATTGTTGTTTCCGTCATCGCTCGAGTTCTGTTCTAAATAAAAACATGGATAAAACCCACAGAAGGACAATAATAATAAATGATAGAGACCGATAGATCATCTGTACACTCGGGTTTCTCCTCTGAGGATCAACCTGAATGTTGCAGTACCTCAGCCGGGAGATATTTCCTCAGAACGCTTCTGTCGGCCGGTGATGTGATTAAACCAGCCACGTAGACACGCGGCTGAGCTTCACGTCAGCTTCTAACTCGGCCTCCGTCCTCGCCCGTCACTCGTGTTTCACTTGCTCTGCCTGACGTACAATCTCTTTGCATTTACACAGAACCTCGTGCGCATCTGCCCGAAGCAAAACAGCTCCACGTCAAAGGACGGAGTCTGTGTCCATATGATATCTGAGCTCTCCTGAAAGCGTCGGGCAGATGACGCCCTCCCGGTTTATCCTTACCTGCCAGTTGAGGATTAACGACTCTGAAATGAGATTGACTTTGACACCCAATTGCTGTCAACGTCTGCTCATCAGAACCAGCAGAGTCCCCGACACCTGTGTGAACCTTCCTCCAGTACACCTGCCAAAAGCGCCGTTTTAAAGCGACGCTCCCACCAAAATTGTCTGTAAACGGCTGACGCGGGGCGAGAGCTGCAGGTCGAGCTCTTCCTCGCAACTTCACGATAAGATAAGACGATTTGTTTGTCGTTGAAGGAATACGACGGGATAATGTTTGGCAAACTCTGAGACCTGCAGCAGTAGACGACAAGATAACAGCGAGATAAAGCAACAAGATAGATATAAGAAGGAAGCGTCTCTCTCTGGATGAGGTAAACAGTGACGGTGCAAACACAATAAATTCACTGTGTCATTCAGACGTGGAGGGTGAACCAAAACTTCTTCTGGTGTAAAGCTCTGCCTCCTTTGAAGGTCACTTGTATGGAGACGTGATGAATACCTGCACTAGGTGAGACGTCTGGGCAAGTTAATGAGACTTAAAGTACGACTCTGATACTAACGAGGAGCCGAATGTGACGAGAAGTTCAGTCAGCGGCTTTGTCTTATTTGGCTTTTCTCTTCAGTTAAAGTTCGAGTTTTATATCGGACATACGGACTGAATTCAAAGCGAACACCTTGCTTTCTCTTTCGCTGCCTGTTGCTTTCATCCGTCTCCTCTCCGACGCGTCTTTAGCGGAGAGTCGTTAGCAGCGGTAATTTGCCAAAATTGGCTCAATCTCATTTGCTTTTTTTTCTTTTGCTTCATTCTTTGATTCTATTCCCGTCTCTCTCTCTCTCTCTCTGCGACTCTCTCACCATATGTTTATCTCTGGCAGGTTTTAACTGCGTAGTAAAATGAGAGCGGGTTCATTATCTTTGAACCGAGCTGAAGTGGATTTTGACTGACTGAAGTCGTTCGGTGGTTGTAAGAGGTCTCGTTTTTTTATTCCGGGATTTTCTCCACTGCAGACTTTAATTTGTTTTCTCTCATTTATTCTAAGTGTGCTGAATCTAGACATGTTCAGGCTGCGAGATGTACATTTCGAACATATTTAAAATGACAAATGATTGAACAAAATCCTCCTCGCCGGTTCTCCGTGCAGGATAAGCTAACCGAGCTGAAGTCGTAGTTATGATGTGCACGAGACGCCGGCTGCTTCCTTTTTTTAAATCACAGTATTGAGTCAGAGCGGCCAGTTAAATATCATCCAGATCTACCGAAATCATTGCGTGGTGCCGTGTGCTGTTACTTTGAGGTGAAATAGTTACACGTCTGCTTTAATCACCCGTTCTACTCGACCGTCAGTGTGTTTTTCTACAAAGGTTTGAGAGCGAGAGAGAGAAAATGACAGATTCATGGACGCGTCGCTTTGATGACTGAAACGTATCACTGATGAATTCGGCCGTCCAGCTGTGTGAACATTTAAAACATTATCAAAAATTCTTAATAATATATAATTAAAGCGAGCGTGCGCTGCTCTGGTGAAATCTGAAAGCATTTATTAAAGACCAGCCGGCACAAATTCTCCTCTTCTTTTGTAAAGTTATGTTTCAGAGTGAAAGCCGTATTTTTCCATTTTGAAAAAAGTCAATTCAGACGTGACATGAAGTATTTATTCATTTTTTTAGGGCAAATTGCCCATCGCCAACTTTTTGTTCTATTGAGCTGGATGGTTTTTAAACATTCAGAAACTCTGCAGCCTTTTTAAATCAGTCAGAATAAAAACAGAATCGGGCTTCAGAACAAAACAACAAATAACAGTTGCCTCGGTTTCCAACACAACAGCACAAGCCGAGACTTTCACAACAAGAAAGTTAAGCTTGTCTCCTTCCCTCTTTAACAGTTTGCAAGGGCGGACTTGATATCTGGAGTGTGTCCTCTTGTATTTCCTTCTCTGTCAAATCAATGTGCAGCTGATTGGCTGTTCAAACTTGACCGGAGGAGCCGCGACACGTTGGATTGGTGAGGCGAAAAAATAGAAGAAGAAGAAGAAGAAGAAGAGGGGGAAAGAGAAGCTAGTCTCGTTCATTATCCATTCTTACGCTTTGATCTTCATTGTCGTCTTCATTTTCCATCGCTGCTCCGCGACTCTTTGGTTTCTGTCCTCTCTCTCTCTCTCTCTTCTTCACTGCGGGTGCACGTTAACGAGATCTGTGGACGAAACGAGGGCGCTCTTCTTTTTTTTTATGTTCACGTTCGTCCTCCGTTACACAGTTTGTGTACATGTGTAACACTTGACGGCGTGAATGTGAGTCCAGAACAGTCAGTCTGTGTCACTGTGAGGACGCTTCTCTGGCGTAAGTGAGACATTAGTCACTGGACACAGTTTTAAACCTACTATTACTATATTACTACTCCTGTTATTCAATTGTCTGACATCAAATCTGCGTCAGAGCAGGTCGTGAAAAAGAAACTATAATCTTACATAATGCAGTTTGACGCAAACATTCAAACAGTTAATCAACTTTAATTTCAAGGTGACTCCTGTTGTCACGGCCGTACGGATGTTCGACGCTACAACATCTTCAACATCTGCTTGAACGATTCTGTAAGACTGTTCGGATGCATTTACACTCATCCACCCGCAGCGGATCCGTGAAAGCCGGCCGAGCCATTTCATCAGGGGATGGCGGTGGAGTTACAGCTGGTTGTTTGGCGAGGAGGCCGTCGAACCAACGACTGTTGATCGTGAGATATCTCGGGAAGTGTCTGAAACCAAAACACCATCTTTTCCTAATCCTTGGATGAGTGTAAATGTATTCTTGAAATTAAAGTTAATTAACTGTTTGAATGTTTGCGTCCGACTGCATTATGTAAGATCATGGTTTCTTTCTCACGACCTGCTCCGGCGCGCGGAGCGAGCAGACGTCAGCGGTCGGCTGAGAACAAGTGTTTCACCTGCTGAATATGGCGGAAGCAACATGTGGTTTGGCAGAGATGCATCATTACTTCTCGCCAGCAACAGATTGGATTCGCCTGGGAGGCAGATCCTCCACACACACACACACACACACACACTCATAGAGAGTCTTGGTGGGGTTAACGGCGTGTGCAATCATCCCCGCCCTGGGCCTCCGCGAGCCATTTCCCTTAATGAGGGCCTCAGATGGTGAAACAGAGCCAGACCATTTACCATCAGCACGGCTAATTTCTGCTCCGCGCGGCTTGAACATGGCGCCGTTTCTGCCCCCTGATCGCCTTTTACCAGCAGGCTTCTGGACTTTCTCTTGATTTCTTTCCCTTTTTTTTTTTTTTTACAATGGAAAGCTGGCTGATTTGCGACATGGGAGTGCTTGATTTGCATTACAGTGCGGGCCGGTGAGCGGTTTCATGGTGACTGAATGGAATGTATTGAATGTAGAAATAATTTTTTTTTTTACGAGCAGCGTGTAAATGTGTGATGTCAGCAACGTCAAATCAGCGTGACGGGCTGATGTGTTCGTTAAAGGAAATATGACCAAATGATATAAATAACGGTGAAAAAAAACTGCTGAGCAAGAATGAAAGATTTGTGTATCTGAGTCACCTCTAACCGGAGATGATACCATGTCAGCAAAAACACAAACCGAGCTGCCAAGATTTACAGTTTACCGGTTTGACACGGATACCCAAACTTTTTTAAGGTCGGATGAAGATGTTGGCATTTTAAATTAAACTTGTTTTTGAAGAAAATTACAAATTACAGCAGAGAGGAACTAACAGGAAGAAAACTGCACACTGCAAAACAACACACTGGTTTTAGTTTCCTGAACATCACCAACCGACACACCAAATCCTCAGTAAGTACTGTAGACACGCTTTTTCCACTAACGCGCTGCGTTGGAGCCGTGGCTCGGTGTGGGGGTGCGTGTCGAGCAGCACAGATGCCGGCGAACGATCCTTGTAAGGTTGCATGAGCACCGCCGGCAGCAGCGCGTCTGTTGTTCTCTCGCTCTTTCTCGACTACGTGGTGCAACTTGACGCTGCTCCGTGAGTACGGCAGAGAATACAGACGACAATGCAGCACGCGAGCATCGCCCGGTAATTAAAAAGGAACTGACGAACGATGTCTGCCAGAAACAAAATGCTCTCCGTCAATACGTGTTGTGGCTCAAGCCTCAGTTTACATAAAGGATGCTGTTATGTCACGCTAAGCCTCTCGGTGACGTCGCTCCAACACCCACAGAAGAGTCTAATTTAAAAAAAAATAAAAAAAAATATTGGAATTCATTAAAATCCAATCGGTGGTGTTTGTGTGGCTGCACGTAATTAGCGGGCGGACAAACAAGCGAATAGATCAAACCGCAAAATGGCCTCCAGTGTCGTCCCGGAGGAAGAGGGGAGGGAGAGACAATGAAGTTTATAAGAGAAAAAAGGTCTCGAAGAAGGTCTGTAGAAACGGAGCTGAGCTGAGAGGAGGGAGGGGCGAGAGGATTCGCCGCCGTGCTAATCGGGTGCTTGTCGGTGGGAGCAGGTGAGCTTAAGAGGCGGCTGCAGGGCGGCAGCGCCTTCTTTACTGCTGACAATGAGAAAGAAAAACGTCCGAGAGAGAAGGAGCTCTCCTGCAGAGACGAGAGACGGAATTAAACAGAGGATAATTAAAAAGGCAGAGGGATAGAGGAGGCTAATGAGACGAGAGTCGCTTAAACAAGAGAGGGATGTGGGAGAGAAGAGACGCGGACCGACTCAATGTGAGAGAGGCAGAAGGTTCACCTGTTGAAATGTGAACCGAAGTGTATTTGTAGACGTCTGTGGCTTGAATTAACGGCGCCTGCGTTGCCCACGCGGCTGTAAATAGCGGCGCTGAAGAGACGTGATGTAAAGAGCGAGCGGGCGAAACAGTGACGGCGTTATCGACGAGATGAAATGTGTCTCATTACATAAACACGCTGCTCTTTCCTGTGAATCCCTCGCACGTAGGCGGGTAAATGACTTAGATCCAAAACGTAGAGATCGGAGGCTGGAAATCAGGTTTGAAGGACTTTATTACAGGACAGAGTTCTTGAGGAAACGGCGGACTCAGAGAAATCTCAACACTAGGAAATACTTAGAGAGAGCTGAACACAATAGCAAGCAGCGCTGATATAATCACCTCAGAGGAGACCAGGGTTTGAGGTTTGAGGGGAAAACACAAGACGACACAAAAACCCGACTGCCGCAGTAGAACCGCGACAAGTCCGCCGTACATTTAGGAAGCTGCACCGAATGTCAGCGAGAAAATGATCAAATTCTTGGAAAGAATCATGAGACCGTAATCATGAACGAGCTCCATATCTGGAGGCTCGTAATTCTTTAGCAGACCGGATTTAATTCTCCCCCCCTGACGTCAGTCTTCTTTCGTCTTTGAATTTCTTTCAGACTATATATAAAATCTCATATTTCAAAATCTGGTTATCATTCCACGAGTAATAGACCCTTTTTTTCTAAGGTGGAGTTGAATTTTTCATTAGCATTTTTGCACCTTCGCTACATCCTTTATTACCTGAACACGATGAGCTTCTCTCCCACAATGCATCTGGATCTGATAATCTGGACGCTCTTTAAGAATCGACACCTCTCCGCGTGTTAACGACGTCAAATTAGATCAGGAGTAAAAAAAAACAAAAAACATCGTGGACGAGAGGGCAAAGACGAGGGAGACGACTGTAACCGTGCAGCATGTTGGGTAATTGGATTGCAGATATTGGAAGGCTGGAGGAGGAGGAGGAGGGTGGAGAGGTGGAGAAAGAGCTGGAGGACGGGGAGAACCAGCGAGGGAGGGAACAAAGAGACGAGATGGAGTGAGAGCAGGAGAGGGGCTGATGGGTAAAGGGTCAAAGCCTTTAACTGGGTGAGGAGGAAGGACAGAGCATCTTCAGAGCAGAGGTGACGGAGGGAAACACAAACATTAAAGGTTAACGTGATGTTCTTGTCTGCGGATGACGGAGACGTAGAAGGAGGGGAGGGAAAGAGGAGAAGAAGAAGAACGGAGGCAGGAAGCTGGAAAGCGGAGCTACAGAGAGAGATCAGATGCGAGGAGACAGGAGGCAGAGGAGGGGAAGCAAAACAAGGAAGGAAAAAAGATGCGAGAGGATGCAGAGGTGATGAATGGAGGCGAGCGAGGCTTCTCCTCCTGCGTGATCCCCGCAGGACGGCGGAGAGATGATTCACGGCCTCGCGGGGAAACTCTGCAGCAGGACGATGAACGACGTTAACGGAGCTGAGACTGAGACAAACGTCCCGACGCTTAAACGAACAGATGATGACGAAGAGAAACCCTGATGATGAAGCTGAAGCTGATCTGATGTTTGAGGCCTGCAGCTGCTGTTCATCCACCAGTTACGATTGTTTTATTCCTTTTTTTTTGTGATTCCTGCTGAAAGAACAGGAGGTCAAAGTGACAGCAGACAGTTTATTCATTTTATCGTCCACCTTTTTTTTCTGGCTGACCCGTCTGATCGTATTTTTTTGGCTTTGTTCTCTTACATATTTTGCCACATGGCCACGTTCCCAAATGTTCCCTGCAATAGATTAGGACAGTATTAATCACAAGAACTACAAAAACAAGATTAAAGTCACATGAATCGACGATGGAGAAGCTAATGAAGGATTGGTTCTTTGCAAATGAGTAAGATAAGTTTAGTTTCCTGATAATAACCACCGTTCTGCACATTATCCCGCTTATTACACGGCTACTTGCCAACACGAAAAAAAACTTCACACAGTGTCTTTTTATAATTTATTTGTTCCCGTTCGTAGTGTTTTTCAGCAGAGAAATATAGTTCGCCAAACCGACGCCGTTTCGCTTTCGCTTCTTCGCTGCTTTCCTCTTTTTCTTTTCTTGAGCGGTGACGACAGCTCAGCTCTTCTCCTGCAGTACCGTTCAAAGCCTCCATCATCCTTGAATACACCGCAGAGACGACGTGATATGAAAAGCTGGACAGTCGTCACGATCTCCTCCTCTCGGATGATCCTGATTAGCTGCAGATAAACAGGCCACAGGTCATCGGTCTCCTCCTCTTCTGCTCCGGTATGTAATTAGACGGGCTTTGAATTTATCCATTGAGACACGGAGCGCCATCAAACCACATCCAAAGCAATTTCACACATGATTACACCCGTGCCCTCGGAACAACAGTGGGATGATAGGTACGGTGACGTCCTGAGAGGAGATGTGGACTCAGACAGGAGACGGTCGCGAACGCACGACGGACTTCTTTAGTAGATCTGTTGTAAAAAAAAACAGAAGCGATCACAGAAGAATCAGCTGCTTTCAATTCATGGTGTCCATGTTCAGCCAGTTAAAGCACACACACGGTAAATGAGGCTTGAATATCTGAAACACAGCCGCGTTTTCTCTCAAAACGCAGAGGATGACGAGTTGATAATCAGAGAAAATATGTCAGAAAAGAAGAAGATGCATATGGTGAAGCTCAGCGAGCAGCAGGTTTATTAACCTACTTCAAAAAGACTATCACGGCTCATTATCGCACAGCTTCATTCTACTATTTACCAAGACTTCTGATGTAAATGGGAACAGCTGCAGCTGAGTTAATTTGAACGCACCGCTGCTAATTGACCTGACGCAGAGATGAAAACGCGTGTCGTGAAAGAACGGGACGAAGAGAAAAAACGTTTCACATGTTTCAGGTCACCTGTTGCTACCGTTTGTGGTTTCACAGCACAGGTCACAGCAAACGGTCGGCGCGTTCGTGAAGAAGTCAGACAGAGACTGGTCTGCTCTCTTTCTGCGAGCAACCTGATTTTATGCTGCACATGTCTCGAGTCTGCCGACAGCAAGAAGAGAGTCGGTCGCCTGCAGCTCCTCATCTGACAGCTAACCGTGGCTGCTCCCTCCTGCATTATGTTTCAAACTGACCCGCTGTCAGAAAAAAACGCAGAAAATGATGTAGTTTGTGTTTTTATAAGTGCATATTTGGCGAAGTATAGCATCTCATTCCGTTTTGCTGCTGGTCTCTGAGGGCGACCGAGCAACATGTTGTTGTTGTTGTACATCATTCAAGGAGTTCGGTGAGTTTAAAGATGTTTTATATCTTAATCTTGATCATTATTTTCATCTTCACCTCGCTGACGACGCCGGCTACAGTCGACATTAGCTGCTCTGCTTCTCTCAGATCCTCAAATACACTTTACACTAAACTTTCCGCTGTTGTTCTCAGTAGGCGATGATCATTTTTGGGTCTCATTTGTATAAATCTACATTCCCTTATTCCATCTTATACACAACAACTCCCTCAGGCACATTGGAACCCTACGTGTCTTTTCATCAGCCGTAAACGTCAGCGACGTCCAGGAGTAAATAATCACACAAATGCTTTCCGGCTTGTTTGACTCGTCTGACCTGGTAAATCAACCCCGCGGTGTCAAATCAGGAGCATCAAGCCAAGCTTGGCAGTTATCACAGCCAATGCACTCAAACCTGCTGCCATCGTGAATAAATGTATAAATAAATAAAATGGCTGCCGTCAAAGTCTCCTGAAAGTTCCTGAAGAAAAAACTTTTAAATCTCTGCTGGCTGTTTTCCAGACTTTGACGTCACTGAAAAGACACTTTTCAAAACCTGGAACAACCTCACTTCACCTCCTTACACACACACACACACACACACACACACTGCTATCATTGCTGGGTTGGGACAAGCGAAGGACGCAGCTAACACAGCTAGCATATAGCGTTCCAGCGTCGATGGTCTCGTCTGTGCTAATGCAAGAAAAATCCGATTTGAAAACCCTGAATTGTGAATATGTTAATTTGTGCTGCCCTAAATATTACTCCAGCTGACGGAGCAGCCATTTGTGAGCACCTCTAGAATCACCATCTACAAAATTTAAAATGTGGGTGGCGAGTCAGCGGTAGTCACACGTGAAGGGTTAACGTCTTGTTAAAGAGCTGAACAGATGCTCACGTAAGGTCCTTACCAGGGAAACTTAATGAGGAGGTGATGGCATCTCTGCGAAGACGGTGAGAGAAAGGATAGACGTAGCTGAACAAAACCAGGGTGGATGGATCGGTGATTAGCTTAGCGAGCTAACCAGCTCACACCCTAATTAAAAAGACTGTCATGCAGCAGTTTGAAGACCTTTTTCCCCCGTTTGGTGCAGATTGTAGTTTCCCCATCTCAATGTTTCAGTCCACTGAATGCACAAAGATGAAACCGATCAACCCTTTTTTTTTTTTTTTTAACTAAGTCCAAGACAACAAACAAAATTCTGAGATATCCAAAAATATCAAAAGGACAGAAAAAACATTTGCAACATCCAAATGCTGGAAAAAATATGCGAGTGGCTGCTAGATTTGCACACATCAGCCCATCAAAAAACAGAAAGAGAGAGACAAAACATTTGGCTGATGGGCAGAAGTGGTTCGTCAATTCCAGCGAGCTCCAGTTGTTTATGGCTTTCATTTGTTTCAAGAATCTTAAGAGGCGAATTCATCTTTCCAAATGTGAGAGCCATAAAGAATTAAACGGATGGTTCAGACATTCAATCGCTTCCACCTGCAGATTAAAAAACAAAAATCTTGGAAAATAAAGCCTTTAGCACTCAGTAAGGAACTAATTGACTAAACTGCTTAAACAGGCTTTTAGTGTAATTACGTTGTTTTTTTTTTACTCCTTTAAAACACATTTAATAGCAGAAAAGGAGCAGATTCACTCAGCTGAACCACAGAAAGACCTGAGAGAACACAGATGGGGGAGGGAGGGA
>OMLP01034097.1:0-23884 GCA_900302685.1 Spondyliosoma cantharus
ACTACCACCAACACAAACACACCCCTCTCTCTCTCTCTTTCTCGCCACCCCCATCCACGCTCTCCCTCCATCTGATTTGCATTTTGGTTAACAGTCTAATTGCCTCTCATTAAATACCTTGTCAGTTTGATTAATTGGCGCGATACAGAAATGTAAAACAGCAGAGCATTACGACGCATAATGAACAGCCGCTGATTGGGAAAGACGAGCGGGCCCCGGTTCAAAATGCAAAACAGAGGTGAAATCCCACCAACTCCTCACTTTTAAAGTTGAGTCAGGGTTTTCTTCCGTTCCCAGAGTGAATCTTTTAACATCTGAGGAAAACTACCTAACGATTCTGACTGAAATGTAGGAAACGCAATGTGGTTCTGATGAACTCTCCCTGCACCTCAAAAGTCATCTCCCTTCTAATCCGTTTCTTGTTACAGGGCGAAGATAAATGCTAAGGTTGCCATGAAATAGAGAATCAGAATAAAAGGAAGGCCATCTAGAAGTCGGAGGTTGCTCTGGTTAGCGGTGCCGAATGACGAGAATGCTGCGAAGATGGGATTCAAAAATGCTCCAGAAAACTTCCCCGGCTAAATGTAGGTTGAAATGAATCGGATCAAAGCATAACAGCAGTCGTTTAAAGCAGCGAGCCATCATACTCAGCTTGAAATTGTCTATAATTGTAGCAAATTATATCATTTTCCCTCTCAGCCACGTCCTTAACAAAGCCACGGGATTCTCTGTCTCCTTTGAAATGGCAGGTGCTATAAATGAGAGGTGATGTTACTTACAGAGCCACTTTCTGACTTCAGAGCACAGAATTTTAAAAGTCGAAACCTAAACTTCACGGATATCTACTGTTTGAAGAAGTAGTATGTGATCATAAAAAATCTTGATGTACCCCAGAGGTATGACGTCTCCTAGGTTGAAAAATGTCAGAATACTTCTTACAGAACATTTGTACGTCAAGTAGCATGTGATCGTACAAAACGTCACATACAACCGCTCTGTAAGAAGTATTCTGACATTTTCCAAACTGGGAGACGTCATATTCGCAAACTCCATCGGGGAAAAACATCAACTCCAGCAAAACAACAGGTTCCTAAACATTCCAAATTCCTTGTATCATAGATAAATCATTTCAAAACTTTTCTCTTCATCCAGTCATTAATAAACAGAAATTAGCCCCCTGGATTAGTGACTGACTGTGGCTAACTGTATGGCATGCTAACCAAACTAGCTGCCTTCATTTGCCTCTAAATACGTGGGGGTTTTTTTTTACATTGTAAATAGTTTAAGCTGTTATATAATGTTGGACATTAGCTGATAGTATGGAAGAGTGAATTGTCAAAGCAGTTTGAAAACAAAGAATAGAATAAAAAAAGATTTACGTCTTCGTTTCTGTTTTGCTAGCTCACCCTGGGTGCTGGGTCACTCAAAAGCATCCCGGTAGTTTTATGTCATCCCGGGGTCAGTATGACTCAGTTGACCGAGCATGGTCCACCAGTTACACATCTTACAAATCTTGACGCACAAAAGTTCTGTAAGCTAAAGAGAAATTGTGATACTTTTCAACCTGGGAGACGTTAGCTAACAATGGGAGATGCTAAAGTTGCATTCGGCATTCCGGAGAGGACAGTCAGGGAAATGCAAACTCTGTCTTTCGAAATAAACTTTTATTGTATGTAAATCATTTCAAAACCTTTCTCTTCATCCAAAAGTAGATACAGAAATTAGCCCCTGAGTTAGCGACTGACTGCGGCTAACTGTATGGCATGCTAACCAAACTGCCTTCATTTGCTTCTAAATCCTTTTTTTGACCATTTGCAAATACTTTAAGCTGTTATGTATTGTTGAACATTAGCTGATAGTAGAGTAGAATGTTTTGGAAAGACAGTCAGACAGACAACAAACAATAGAATAAAAAATGTATGTCTTCCATTCTGTGTTGCTAGCTTGTCCTGGGTGCAGTAGCATCATTGTATTCTCATCGCGCGCAAGGTGAGGGTCAATGTGATTCAGTTGACCGAACGTGGCCCACCGGTTGCACAGCCCGCCACTCAAATTTATGAAACCATCATCTTCTTTGCCTCCGCTGCGCTGGGTGATATTGCATGTCAGAGACTTTTATTATTGAAATGACACATTTATGACAGCGAGCCCTCGCCACACGAGAGCGGCCTCCTGAATCATCTCGGCCAAAGGAGGAAGAGAAATGAGATATGGCAGATTATCTGAGGCACGCCACCTGCGCAGCGTCACTCATCACAATATGCCAATTTCCATGAATGAAAAAACAATCTCACTTGTATTGAGCTCAAGTTCACAAAAATCATGATCGGGGGGGGTTATGATTGAAAGCTTTCTGGTGGTCTCCTCAGGGAGAGGTGAGGTCGGCGCTGAATAGGCGGGGGGGGGTCTCTCTCTCCTCGGATCCTTATTGTTTCGCAGTCCACTGTGAGCCTATTCGGAGATAGTGTCATTCAGTCGAACATAATGCAAACAACCGCATTGTGGAGCTGTTTTTAAGTCTGCTGGGAGCCGATGTGATGTTTAAACTGTTGTGTGTGTGCGGCTCGTGTGCGTCGGCTCACAATGACATCGTATCTGACAGATTTAGCTGTGAGGTTGAGTGGCTTCCATCACAGCCTTATCTCTGCGCAGCAAAAGCACCCATTCACATACACACACACACACACACACACATAAAATACACATTCTTATCTGTTGGCTTTCCTTATCGCCCCTGTTTGTATTCAAAAGTGGAAACAGTGTTTAGCCATCTTAGTGTCCAACTGATTACAGTCGGTGACACATTTAAAAGGTTGACATGGGCCCCTCTCTTGAGCATATTGAAAGCCTCGGGCCTGGCACCGATTGGCTTTTCAACTGTGCTACTTTCAACCCCGTCTCAACACACGCAACAACCATTTCCACACCACGGTCCACTAGTAACCTCTCATAGCCAGTGATGTGTGTAATTGGTGCATCACAGGCAGCAAGATGTTGTATTAATAGGTAACCGAGACTCACCATGTTCTTTCTGGTGTGACCCTAAAAGTCTGTAAGGAGTTGAAACATCAAATTAAAACAATCCACAGAAAGTGAAATATATAAGTGTATTCAGGCTGAATTCGCAGGACTTTTCAGAGCACAAGAGGAGACAGCGCTGTGAATTAGCTACAGATACGTTTACGTTCCTTTTCGCGTGTAGTATTCATTTCGGAAGACCCAGCGTATTCGTACTTTAGTTGGTTTAACCACATAAGATAGGCAGTAGCTAAATCCAAAACAAAACCAATACCAGGTACATAAGTAAGATTGGCAGTAACTTTCATCCTGAGTTTAAGGAAATGAAGGCAACTGGCTAACTAGTCAATGTATGTTAGCCTTCTATCCCTTTTTTTCCCAACAATTTCTGTCTCTCTCTTTCTGCCATTGTAGGCCAGTGTAGATAGATTTAGGAGCAAAAAAAACATACCATAGGTGCCTGAAAGAGTAATAACAAGCATACAAAGTGGGCTGATAACAAGAAAATGACATTTTCAGTGAAGGCTGTAGATCGATGATGACACACAAGGTAGAAACACACACACACACAAACACACACATAAGCTATAGTACGTATGTTCCGTCCAAGCTCCCGAACTGTAGCACATCACTTTGAACCTTGACCTTTAGGAAGAACGTGTGGACAGACAAGAAGCTTTGGTTTAGGGCTACTGGGAACCCTTTTTATTGGCAATGGTAACCTTTAACTTGAGAGGAATACGAAGGCTGTGCTGGATTGCTGCCTCATTACAGCCGTCCCCACAGACTGCCACGAACTTGGACTATTTTTGGTGTTCTCGACGAGCTTTCGCGGGTCACATCAGATGATGTAATGAGTTGATATTGTCTCTCCGTCAGCTTGGTCACAGGCGCGCAGTTGAGTGATGAGAAAGGGAGCTTGTAATCAAAATGGAATTACTGTTTGATATTGATGGAATACGCACACCTACACGTCTCAGTATGTCGCACCTCCACTTGTATGTATTCCATGCATGCTTGCCCCACTCATACACACACAGATGGAATTTATGATAGTACGATCCCTATGAGGAAACAATCTGTGCTAAAGTAAACAATAATAGGAACCTAAAAGAAAAAAATACGTAATACGTAACAGACAATGAGGTTATTGTCACCTCTCAACTGTCACAATGCTTTAAAACCGCTTCTTCAACTTGTCTTATCCTCTTTATCTCCTCATTTGTGATTTAATTACCTTTAACGCTGTGTAAATCCAGTGTATATGATGTACAAAATGTGTGTTTGCGTGCAAACGCGTACACACACACATGAAAACCTGCTCGTTCTGAGCCATTATCCCTGGTCTTTGTCGCATCTGCTGGCTATTAATCAGCCCCCAGTTAGCTCATCAACAGGCAGATTGAATAGAGGAACAACAGCAGGTAAACACGCTGGCAGGTGTAGTCGCACAATCACTTCCTGCCTTCCAGAGCGCTCCCTCTGATTGGAGATTAATGTGTCCATCTGGACCTCATTACAACTTAACATAAGTGGAACTTTCTCTATAGTTTTTTTTTTTCCTGAGATGCACATAGGTTCAAACGGGACGATAAAGTGATGCTAATGTGAGTGAAGGGGAAGTTTTATGTGGCAGAAACGTGTCAAAACGAGGAAGGTCACAGGTCCGATGGAGCCATAAGTTAACCCTTCAGATTCAGATTCAGATTCAGAATATTTTAATTTATTATATATTATAATATAATATTTTAATATAATTTATTAATCCCTGGAGGGAAATTGCTTTTGTTCCAATGCTCTGTGCAAAGTAGAAATATAAATAAAGCATGAATGGAAACAAGAGATAAAGATAAAGATCTAAATAAAATACTAAAATAGACAATGAAATAAAATAATTATTATTAAAATAAGTAATTCCAAATTTTGATATTTATTAAATTAATGAGGTGATAATACAAACTCAGAAATATTTATCTTTTCCATAGCTGAATAAACAAGCTGTTCTCAGTGGACTATAAGGTCCCCAGAACACTGTTTGAAGCTAGACGGGTGGCAGGGTCCGCCATATATAAACATAGCAAAACAGTATGAAATTGTGTTGTCCTTTGAGGTCAGTTTGTTTATTTCGTTTATTCACATGTGACAACAAAGAGAGTTTGTTTATTTACTTCATTTAGGCATAAAAAAATGTCAGTGAAGTCAAATTACATGAAAACTACATAGTGCACCTTTAAAAGCCATCATAGGTGCAGATGGCAGTAGGATGAGGACTGATAGAAAAGTGTTGCAGCTACATGTGTCTATCTTATTGAATTTAGGGTTAGGGTGTCAAGGAATTAGTCATGTGTGGGTTCAACATAATTGTATATTGTTCACATAACCATCCATGATCTATAGTAAACATGATGTCCAATTTTCTGCTACTAAGCCCTTGAATCAGGCTAAATTGCATGAGAGATATCAGGATACAGCTCGTATGTCTAATTTGTTCTCCCAATAATGATGCTGACATTTGGCGTATGCCTCCACATTTTAAGCCATGGACAAACACCCTGATACTGACTCACACACCTGAAATCAATGCAAACAATCAATTCCTGGATGTGACAGGCTGAAAATGAACTTGGCATACATAGGTTGAACTAATTGGGTTAAACTCAGAGTCAGAGAGTAAGGTAAGTGTGTAATCTCACAGCTGTCAGTGAGACATCTCTTTTACGCTGATTCCCTCGTGGCACAACCTTGTCTGATCTCGCAAATTAAGTAGGTGCTGCATGCTAAAACTGATACTCCCGATGGAGTGAGGTCCACCCCCACTGCTCCTCCTCACTTTGCTGCTCATTTTCTCTAACCTGTATTATTATGTGTTGAATGGGCTGAATGGTAAGAATGTAAATAGTGCATTGTGCAAAACACAAATGAGGTAAAATAGATAATTAAAGGTTCAATATGTAGGAATTGGCCTCCTGTTGAATTCAAACTCAAAACAAATAGGGAGCAACGTATCACCAGAGTGATCGCTAACTGCTTCTAACTGTAGCTGCCCTTAGCTAGTTAGCTCAGTTAGCAGTGCAGTTAACTGTCAGTGCAATGTTGCTTATGCCACAAGCACAGGAGCTTTGGACAGGGACAGCCTGGGGCTAGCTGGGCTAGACGTCTGCTGATATCTCCTCATTAAGTCAAAATTATTATTTGTTCACATTCTGTGGATAATTTTCATCCACGTTTGATTGTTTTCAACTAAAATTCTCACACATTGCACCTAAAGGGGTTCTCTCCTTCAACAAACGCTGCCATCTGGTACATTGTCCATTCTCTGTAAATCTGGCAGTAGCCTAAAGGTTAGACAAGTGCCTTTGTGAATAGCTGGTCAGCAGTTAAAAGGTCTGAACCTGCTGGGGAGGCACACTGTGCAGGGGAAAGAAGGAGAATATGTCATTTGCTTCTTCCATCAAGAATAACTGCCAAAGTGCCCTTTATAAAAGGCACTTAACTTGTAGTTGTGTTTCTGGAAGCGGTCCGGTGCCTGACTGTGAAGACGTGTGGAGGTGCTGTGAGGCTCCCAGGTGTGAATGGGAAACAGTTTATTGCTGAAAAGAGGCGCACATGTCTGCCAGACCGTCCTTGGATAAATGAAGGTTGAAACAAAAAGGCCCTGTGATCTTTTAATCTTTAGTGTTAAAGGTATTTCAGGCACTGCAACACAAATTATTTTCACGGCAACATCCAACATGAGAGGTGCCTGATTTTGGTCCACTCTTCCCCCAGGTGAACGCACGTGACTTCTCCAAGGTCGACCATGACGAGGCAGTGGTGGAGGCCATCAGGCGAGACCCCATTGTCGTCCAGGTTCTCCGGAGAACCCCCACCAGAGGCGCGGCTGCTTGCGGACACAACGACAGCGGCACGCCACAGGACGTGTGCGTGGTGGACGTCTGCACGCAAACGGACATCACCTTCGAGCACATCATGGCACTGGCGAAGCTTCGGCCTGCTACCCCGCCCGTCCCTGACATCTGTCCCTTCCTTCTGTCCGACAGGTACAGTTGTAGCCAATAAAAAGAATGCTCCATCTCCTGAATATTAATTAAACACACTGAGATGGAAATTATTACCCTATATTTTGTTATCTGGAACCAAGAGATAGTTCTTTCCATCCCAAATTAGCATTAAGCTTCCCCGAGGCTTCACTCAGGCTCTCTTTCATTTCATGGTAGTTATTAAGCAGTTGTATCACAGTGTGGAAACCCCCAGCATAGCTAAGTACTCTGTCCCTGTGATATCATTATGCAGAGCCAAACCTGCATCCAATAATTGCTTCTGTGTGCTACATCCATTTTCTTTAATGGGAGCTTTTGCTGGGCGATTAAAAGCCAATGGGCTGATGGAGCAGGCTTTCTGGCTCTACGTCCATTCTTTGGCTATTTATAGGGGCTTTGCTAGGCAGCAGATGAAATCAATTTGTCCTATAAAACTACAAATCTGCCAGTCTTGGTCAATGATCATGGAGAGGCAGTTATCACGGTGACAAGCGACAGAGGTCATGGCTTTGATGAGGCCACACATACAAAACAGCAATACTTTTTATGTTACGTGAGTTTCAAATTTGAGATGACCAACATGAAGACACATGCAAACATTAACGATCTTAAACATACGTGTCTCTTCTTTTTTCTCTCCAGTTGCCATTCCATCCACACTATGGAGCACGAGTTTTATGAATGTCCAGAGTACCTGTCCAATACCCCAGCTGAGGTCGAGAGGACTGAAGAGTATGAGTATGAGGTACGGTTTGACATCTTTCTGATGAATGTGTATGAATAATGTTTTCCCACTTTCTTTTCTGATATAATGCTGCGTCCACTTGCATCTCGGAGTTGGGAAGTTGTTCTTCTGACTTTGGTAGTGTTCGTGTGCATCTAGTCGGAGTATGGGTAGCAACAACGACGCCAAAAAGAAGTTTTGTACTTTATCACTCAGGTTGTAACCGTCAACGGGCTGTTTAAATGCTCTAAGATATTTTACAGTTAGATGTGAGCCAAAACTTTATATGCAAAACATGACTTTGATCAAATTACCATCAACCCAATGTTTACTTTCCAGCAGACTTTCATTGGTGTTGTTCCAACTTGCAGGGGAGTTTACGTGAATTTTCCCAGTTGGAAAATCCTATTGTTCCGACACTACATGACTGAATATTCAACTTATTACACTCTATTTCCACCTTCAGTCTGACATTAACTTCCACTCCAACTGATTTACGTGAGGGAGGGGCATTTGGGTTTCCGTATTGGCCAACATATCCACCCTAATATTATGTAATTTCAAGTTGACGCCAATATGTAGCCCTGCTGAGTTTAAGAGTGAAGCTGAGCGAAGTAAGAACAGACTTCACTGGCCCCATTCACACAGCCGTTTGCATGTGGGGTTCCTGCGCCAATTCTCCGCCGCCTCCTCTGTGTGAAAGTTTCAGATGCGGCGAGGGGGGAAATTTTGCTCCGGCCCTGATCCTCCTCTGGAGATAGTATCAGAGACGCATTATTTCTGAACCGCCCCAGTGTGAACAGATAAGCCGGCGGCGTGGAGCGAGGGCGTGTCGGTCAGACCGTCTGATAACTACACAGGTCCTTCACTCAACTTAATAAAGAGAAATGTCCCACAAAGCAACGTTACATGACCGAACAACAGTAACGTAGTAACTGTAACTGTTGTTTGCAACTTATATGAGGAAAACAAATACGTGGAGAAGCGTCCGTCCCCCTGTCTGTCCTCCCACCTGTCCTACCAACTCTTCCTCACATTTCTGCCCGAAAAACAGCGTCTGTCACCGGCGAAAACCTTTAACTCAGTGAGTGTTTGTGATGAAAATAAATCACTGTGACCGTCAGCCCTCCGATCGAGACTTCAGTGAACTTTCCACCAGAAAACAGCCTCCGTCCCCGCGAGTGAGTCAGACAGCGTCCTGTTTACTGATGGTGATTATGTAATTATGTAATTTATAGTGAAAAACGTAACTTCGTCACTTTCCAGGATGTTTGGTGGGTCGAGATCTCAATCACTACACATTAAAACAGCATCCATATGATTATAAACGGTCCGCAGGTTTAGATTGACAGGGGAGACACCTGGGAAACACGTCATCATGACGTGTGTCGTCACGCCTCTTTAGGAGCCGCAGCGTTGGCTTTCTGTGTGAACTGACACTCCGGCTCGTCTGGCTGCTCGGCTCTATGTGAATCACCATTGGCAGAGAATTGGCGAAACCACCGCTCCGGAGTTAATCCGGAGACGTTGTGTGGAAAGGGCTACTGTTGAGCGATATTGAAAAGGCATGCTGTCTTTGTAAAAGCTCAGTTGGTTGACCATGTGCCCAATATACAGAGGCTGTGTACTCGCTGCAGCAGCTGAGGGTTTGAATCCAGCTTGTTGTCCTTTGCTGCATTTCTTTTTCTTCTATCTCATCCTGTTTCTTGTCACCCTTCAGTTGTAGTATCAGAATAAAAGCCAAAATAAGTTGCCATTGTTGGCCATGACGGCCCCTTAGGTCCTATTCATCTGTCAGTTAACCAGAGGATGAATACTAATGCATTTGATAACTCCCCTACCCTTCTTCGTACAGTAAAATCAGAAATGTATTCTTTAAGAAAGAACAAAACATAAAAAATAATGTATAAAATATAATGGGTAAACTTCTGTGGACTTTACAAATCAGCCTTCCTCTGCTGCTTTTGTTTTACCATTGCTTGACTGGTTCTGAAAATGATGTCTCAAACTGGTAGCTTGATAGTGACATACACAGCATTGACTGTTCCAGTGGAGATAATGCTGTATCAAGCTCATATGAGCCTCCGCAGGTTGCACACAGCTCATTACTACGGGAAACAGAAATGCTCAATTGCGAAGCTATTTGTGGCTCCAATGTAAGTGCACTGAATAGGCTTAACAATACTATTGAAGCAGTCGGTCACAAGGCCACTGTTGTGACAGTAACACACAATATCCCTGGGGATAATCCAAGGCCAGCCCCGACATAAGATGCTCACAGGTCCCATAACAATATGACAAAAATTGTCTTGCACAATAATAGAAGAAAATTGGTTGCCCCTTGAGAGAATTGCACCCACTCTTCAGATTGTTTTGTGTAGCATAGCGAAGTCCCTGGGTTTAAGACGGAAGGCCATTTTAAATTTCAATCGTGCCAAAAGAACACCCCTCTCTGAAAAGGCCTCCCTGCTGAATTACCTGTGTTTTTCATTCAGACGCTGTTAGTTTCCCTTTCTCCATGAGTCGTCCCTCAGAATTGTTTGAGTCCCTTTTCAGACAGCCACTTGAAGCTAAACAGAAATTGTGAGTATGTTATGTGTCAAGGAGGACGTGCTCAGGAACCTGAATGGATTTGGTGGGCTTTCAATTTACAACTAACAGACTGATTGTTAGAGTGTAGTTTCCAGGTTTGTGTGAACAGCGATACAGAATGATATGACCTTGCACTGATTCATTAATCAGGTTATGTTCATTATTAGGTCGTGGTTGGTAGTGTACCCTCCATCTGTGTAGACCTCTGTAATAAAAAGGAGGCTTTTACAGTGGATTGTGAATGGAATCACTCATTGTAATGCAACAAATTGTGTTTCTATACAACACAAAATGCCTTAAAGCTGCATTGCTTCCACATTCCCCTTAAGCAGACACATTGTTGAAGGTGAACATCTGCAGCACTGCTAGCATTCTTTGAGGCTGTCGGAAGTGCAGCGCTAAGTGCTAATGTCAGCGTGCCAACATGATCACAAATTGAATGCTGACACCTTTGATGTTTTAGCAGGGTAATGTTGACTCTGTTCATCTTACTTTAGCGTATAAGCACTAACCATCGCTAATTAACACTAAAAAACAATGTAAAGCTGAGGCTGATGTCGATAAGTTTGAGTTAAAAAAAAAATGGTTTAATTGATAAGAGCATAGAGGAAAAGTCAGGGGATAACCAAACGAATTACCTGTATTTGTATCTGTATGCCGGGGGCATAATTGGAAGAGGGAGGTGCTTGTGCATGAAATGGGTGGGCTTAACCAGAAGTCGCTGATTTAAGCCTTGAATTGATATTGGTGGTTGTGATTAGAAAACTACTTAAGGCAGTCCATATAATAATTAGATGTTTTCACTTAACTCAAGCACTCACTGTTTAATTGACCAACTCCACTGGCCTTTGTGGAACTGACAACATTTGAATCACATATAAGTTTGTCCAAGTAGCTGGTTGTGAATGATGAAACCCGAAACCTGACTATTTTATTAAAACATATTTTATTCAGTGAGCAGCTCCAGTTAAGGTGTACCTACTTTAAAATCTTTCGCTCTGAAGAGGGCGGCCTGTGCCATTCACTCGAGTGTCTCCCCTGTCAAAGATGCATCATGCCACTACGACAGTGGCCCCTCGAGGTCATGCTAGGTGACAGTGATGGGTGACGTTTGCTACCGTCAGTGGCCCCCCCTAGTTTAATAGGCACTTCCTGGCTCAGTGAACTGCATTGTGGGTCATTAGGATTCCTCCACGGCCAGCTGTGGCCTTATACCTTACAGCGTCATCTGGATGAAAGAGTCTCCCGTGTGTGTGTCAGAGGTGGGAGCTGGGCTGGGAGGGCTCATGTGTGGTAATAGCAGGAGTAACAGAACAAGGTCAGCTTTACACACACACACACACACACACAGACATACAGTCAACTCCCACCCCCACCTGCCAGACGTACACACACCGAATCAGCCATCCTCACTTACCTCTGTCCATCCATGTGTATCTAACTGAAACATGAATGGCTTTTCTCTCAGATGGAACAGAATGGTGCTGCTATTACTTCTGACAGGTTTAGCTTCACTTTCGACTGATTGTCCACATGGGCACTCCTGCTGTCATAATACTCCTGCTACTTCTGCCAAATCTACCAAACTATAATGCTGCCAAGTAGCAGACAGTGGATGTAGTAGCAGAGTTTCAGGGCTAACAGTTCTACGGATGCTTTGATTGTTAAAGTTCACAGTGGAAAAGCACAATTCTGATCGCAATTTCCAAAGTTACAAAAAAATACTGCTGTGACTATCAGAGATAATCATGTTCTCAACAGTTGCACTCTTTTTGGATATTAATTTCCCTTTCAGGCAAAGTGATTTTAATGAACGCTCCGTTTGGTCACGAGGTTACACAGGGCTGTTAATAAACTGGCAGCAGTCTGCCTGAAAGCAGCCATTCAGCTGTTTGCCAGAATTAATCAAAACAAACACGTCTTAATTATGAATCGTCAACCGGTGCCAAACATCAGACGCTGGATGTTTTTTTTAATCCTCAAAAACAAAAGAATATTGGTATTCAAACAGGCAAAGGCTACAGGAATAAGGACTCTTATTGAGCACTGCCAGAGATCATTTAAGGCAGAAAGATGTGTTATCAAATGGAAGAAAAGGGTACTTCAGTAATACTGGGCGACTTAAAAAAAGAAAGATTTAATAAAGAATTGTCAAAATGAATGCAGTCTGGGTTAAAATATCCCAGTTTTTCCTCTGTTGTACGAGCCAAGCACAGAAATACTGAAATACTAGAATCCAACATACTGTATCCTCATATCTTAAAAAACAATTAACATAATGCTTCAAAAATATGAGGGGTAATTTTCAAGCCTTTCCTGACTGACAGAATTGTTATCACTACACTTTGTACTGTTGCTTTAAAAAATAGTGACAGCTGGAAGGATGTTATCACCTGCAAAGTGGAAACAATGAGCCCATGAACAGT
Organism: Spondyliosoma cantharus; assembly: GCA_900302685.1. NCBI lineage: Eukaryota > Metazoa > Chordata > Actinopteri > Spariformes > Sparidae > Spondyliosoma > Spondyliosoma cantharus. The sequence goes on from OMLP01034097.1 coordinate 12,801, forward strand.
AATGGCAGTAAATGTCTTTTGAATGAAACATTAGGTAACTGTTAGGCGTATATTTAAAATGAATGTTTCTCACAGATGTTTAATTTGGCTGTAAAAGACAGGGCGCAACCTATCGTCATACGTCTTCGTTCCTTGCACACCTCAGTAGCATGTGGTAAATGTGATGTCCCACTGAAAATTGGGAACAACACAAACAGTAAATCAAGAAGATAAATTCCTCCAAATGTCACTATGCAATATAAGCCACGTGAAATTAGTTAGACATCGCTGCTGGGCCATAATCCAAACTCCACAGTGGCACATATTAGGATCCAATCATCACTAAATGAGCCTCTTGGCAGTTTTCAGCACCCATGGCTTCTCACATCTGGAGACCGATCACTGGTGGGCTTCACTCCACCATAACTGACTTCCAGAAATCCAGTAAAATCCCGAATAATGTGCACTGACATTAAGGCGCGCTGAATGCGATCTGATCTCATTGTCAGGGTGTGTACAAATCAGCCAGTTAACTTAACTGGTGAGGAGCGTGTGCGGGTAGTCAAGACCAGCATACAGTGTTACTATATAATAAACTCCTTACACACCCCAACCTTTGAAGGTCAGGCCTGTCTGCACAGGGGGTTAAATGCCACAGAAATTAATTACTTCCCCTGTCAATCTCTGCTATCGAGGTTTCCCATGACAGAAAAAAAAAGGGGGTTGGGGTTTAATTCTTGCCCCCCCTCCTCACCCCTTTTCACCCAGCTCCCCTCCTTTCACAACTTCACTGTGCTGAAATGAATTTGGCAGCGTGGGGTTAATAAAGATTACCCCCCAGAGTTATCTTTATGTGATTACCTTTATACACAGCGGGGATCAAAAGGAGCCAGTAGCTGGTCGGGGGCTAAATTTAGAGATATTTCCTGTGGGAGGGGACCAGTCGGTGAAATACCACCACTACAGCCATCAAACACCTGCCCTGTATGTTGCCACATGCTGGATTCAGTTTGATACTAACAGGCTGTTATTCCATTGATGTACAGAACACATGCTGGGGCTGACGCGCGTGCATGTGTGTGTGCGCACACGTGCTGGCAAGACACCAATTTCTCTGATAATCTGAATAATAGCTAACAAGCTAGCCCTGAGGGTAGCAGCTTGATTTGAGTAATGGAAGTTACCCAAAGAAATATTTTTCAAAATATTTATTAATCATCCTTCAAGCTGCACTATATTCATATTTTTATACAGATTTTTTTTTTAAAGAATATAAAATGGCTTTGTCATAGTTGACTGCAGTTGCCCTTAGCGCTAATGAGCATTAGCTTCTCTCAGCTAACTGTTTTTAACGGCAACAATTTGACCATTTTGGTGTACTCACATGCTCTATTCAGCACCATTTCTGGACTCAGCACGCAGTTAAGTTAAAACATTCTGATAAACCCACAATACATTGTCCAGAGCCAAATCACAGAAGAAGTTAGCAACTAGCTGGTGAACGTAGCATAGCATTTAGGAGCTAAAGAGATAGATTTTTCTTGTTCTTCAGTCTCTTTTGGAAACTATATTTTGATCTCAGTGAGACAGCCTGGTTAAATATAAGATTGAATGAATCCAAATAAATGATTTTTTTCCTTCAGGAGTTGGTGGAGACCAAAGAAGAGCAAAAAGAAGAGCCAAATAATTGGCACAAAATGAATACTGATTTTGCTACGTGTCTGCTGGATGTGTAAGCCGGCAAATGTTTGCCAACACGTTAGTCATATCAACTTATAGGTGCTAATAAGTATATCAATGTTATGTTTACAGCTTGAAGTCATGGGTTTAAAGGTTCAATATGTAAGACCATTTGTTTAAAACATTAATAACTAAAATTATCAACAGAAAACAACTTCAGTTTTGACACTGTGTCAAAGACATCATGTCTTGTGTTGCAGAAATATCTCCTGAAGTTAGCATGCTAACATCTAGCCCCTACCATTTTCTGGGGTAGTAATGTGAAGAATACAAAAACTTGCCCAATACTTGGAGCGCTCAGTCTTGACTAATAGCTATCTGATCTATGCTAAAGAGAGCTACTGTAAGCCATGCTCAGGTGATGTTCTGTGCCGCTATTTCTTTGGAGTACGAATTTCCAGGTGGCCAGTTCTTACATATTGCACCTTTAAAAGCATTGACATTATAGATAGGGCAATCAAGAACATGTACTATTGCAGCCATGTCTCTTAAATAGTCTATATCCAACTGCTTTGCAATAGCAAATGTGTTTTAGCTCTAATTTTAAGTCTTCTAAGTTTTTAATCAACATAAAGCAGAAATGTTTATTTTGTATTCATGCCATTATGATATACCTCCAGTACGTAGCTTGCAGCTATATTGATCAATTCACTCACTGGTTATGTTTGGTGGTTAGGCATGTAGTTGTTACAGTCAGGGTTAGGGTTAGAGGCTTGGGAATACACTATGCAACAATCCTCGAGCCTGAAGCAAATTCACTGCTGAACAAAAACACTCCCAAAGTGATTAGTTACAGTTATGTAGAGCGTAGCGATCAAGTTGGACCTCATCTCCCATGGGTGGGGGATGAAAGGTGGGTGGTATCATTTCAGCTGTTCTGTAAAACAGATGAATAAACTCTGCATTTGAGTTGATATGGTTTTGGAAACCATCAAATCCACCGGGGAAATCATGGGCTCCTAACAGGTGGCCCATGGGGGAAAACATGTTTGGTTTAAAACATTATTGGTATATTTGTGTGTGTTGTAACAGGAGGTGGAGCTGTGCAGGCAGAACAGCCAGGAGAAGCTTGGCTTGACGCTGTGCTACAGGACCGACGATGAGGAGGACACCGGCATCTACGTCAGCCAGGTAGGTAAAAAAAAATTATGTTGCACATTGTTACCACATTTAGCTATTTTCTTTTTAACATTTAAAGGCAATTGCTTCTTCATGTTAGACAATTACTTTCCACATAATAGATATTTACTGTTCTGTAAAATAAAATGCGATGCTCAAGCGAGGCACTGGAGTAGAAACAAGCGCTCCCTGATGAAGGCTGCAGGTTTGTTAAATCAAACTCAGGGCGATCACTTTCCTTTGGAGCAGGAAGTTATTAAAAGGTGGCATGAAATCCCATTTGAATTTCCATCCTCACATCCTGAAGCAGGGAGCAAGTTGAAGTAAACCGGGGAGTAAAGAAAAGAGAAGGAAATGTTTGCCAGTCAAATATCAACTCTGAATGAGCCACGCATGGCCAAAGAGGAAGTCAGGTTTGAAATGTGAATCTCATTCTCATTCCTCCTCCTTTAACGTGATTTAATTGACGGTTTTAATTAGCTCTGAGCTACAACCTGCTCCCCCTCCTCCTCCTCCCCCCCGCAGTAAGTGAAATGACACCCATTTTCCCATTTACTGTACCCCCTCTGAATACCAAACACTCACAACAAAGAGGGAACATATTGCAGAGATCCTTTTTAAAATTCACATCATTTGCAGCTCAGAAAAAAGAAATACTTCCTCTTGCAAAATTATTGATAAGAGAAATGAAAACAGATTATTGCATTATATGGAATTATTAGGGCTTTAAGCACTACAAGCCGAATTAGAAAATGTTTTGTCTGACTGCAGGTGCGGTTTCAATCCAGTTATGAACACAAAAAAAAGGCGAGGGAGTGAAAAGTAAAAGCTGTTATGAGGATTAGAACGCTACCATAACAGTGTAAATGGCAGAAATACAAAGACCTGTGGCCCCTTTTAACCTTTTTATTTTATATTTCTCTTTGTTATTCTTCTTGAGCCAGATGAACAATCTGAATACGACAAACAACACCGGTACCGGCTGAAATTCAGCAGATTGTTAAAGTAGCTTCCCACCGTCATCTATTTTTGTATGTTTGATAAAAAAAAGCATAAAAATGCTAATTTCCCCTCATTAAAATGTATGTGTGGATAGCATCAGTGCAACTTTGGGAGGCGCTTGATATTATTTTTCCTCCAGATGTAGCTATCTCTCTTGATCTTCAATGTGAGAACAACAAAGTTTATGAAATGATTATTGAGGGCTTGTAGCGTTGTTGCAGATCCGCCGGGATGCGTTTTGAAAATCGCGAGGTGTTGATTCATTCAACAAGAATAGAATCACGTCTGTGCCGTAATCACTTGGGACTTTTACTTGAGTCTTCTCTTCGCGGTCTTTCCCCTCATGCTTCATTTATGACTCGCAAGCTCTTTTGTATGATGTCAAGGACTTACACGTTACCCTGTCACCAGCTACTAAACCCGGGGTAAATGAGAAGCACCGACACAAGAACCCGTGAAACCCACCTGTGTCGCATGAAAAATACAAGGTTGTCAGCAGGAAAATAAGCAAAAGGAGAAGACTTTTATTCCTGACGGCAGAGATGAGAGAGTGTTAGTGGGAGAGCGGTGCATCAGTGGCATGTCAGAGATACACAACGACCGGTTGTCAACATTGATTTTCACGCTTCTTTTGTGCAGGTAGAGCCAAACAGCATAGCAGCCAGAGATGGACGTATCAAGGAAGGAGATCGTATTCTACAGGTGTGTGTTTTCATCTCAGTATATTCTCGACAGGTTGTATTACGGACTCACGTGGCTTTAAACATGTCAAGGTTTAGGTTCAGTATTCTTGACATTACGGACAGGATGATAACTTAACTAGAAAAAAAAACTCTACTTCTTGCTTCCTTTGCAAACATGCCCCGGTAGATTCTCGAAGCCACTTGCAAGGCTGTCTTTTTAGAGGATTTCCAATATGCTGGTGTCCCCTGTCTGGGCAAGCATATGTATATTTAATGACCTCGTTTTACCAGGGAAATTAAAGTCCCTGGTCGCAGCTACACCAGGCACTACATCATCTCAAGCACTCCTTCCTCCTTCTCAGTCTCATTATGCGAGAACACCTATGGGGTCAGAGATTGTGGATAGCCCTCTCTAACCGAGCACGAGTGAAATGTTGCAACCTTATATTCACTATCCCAACATATTTATACTTTGGATTTTATCTGTATCTGTACAGGATTGACAAAAGGTGTCCTGACTCCAGGCTAGCCACAGTAATAAGTCCTTCGTTAAGACTTAACAAAACATCGCCTATGCTCTCTATGTTGCCGTGTTTAATACCAACTTAGATATGGATATGTAGAAGTGCTTGCCTACATTCATTAGATACTCCTGTAGGCCTGACCTCACCTTACTAGTTGATTAATTGAAAGCACCTTCAACGCCTCTGACTGCCCTGCTGACATCTGTAAGTTGTACTGAAGGCTTACAGACCTGTTCGACCGCGAAGAGTCTTACAGTTCCTTTTTAGTATGCTTTCCTGAATGATGAGGTCATTGCACAGTGTGGTCTTTGTGTAAAGGAAAGGAACATGCAGCAGCAAAGACCTTTTCAAAAATGAGCCTGTATCTTACAAAGACGAGCACGCCGCTTTGAAACCATACACTCAGTTTCACCAGACATGATGAAATTTCTTTTTTCAATATGAACTATACGGCAAGACATAGAAACTGCCCCCAATGAAGAGGGATAAACATCTCAGGCATGTCTCTTCAACAGTGAACTCAGGGCACTCAATCTTATCGCTTTTGATCATAAGTCGTTAGAAAACACACACGTCAGTTTTCAATGCAAAATGTACAAAATTACAAAAAAACAGCATGTTTGCCACTGAATTAGTTTGTATTACATGAATTGCAAAACTATTTTTAGAGAAAAGGTCCAGGTTCTTAATGACGCAATATGTAAGAACTGGCCACCTGTTAAATTCATACTCCTGACAAATAGGGTCAGTATATCACCAGAGTAACAGCTAACTGCTGCTTAATATGACTGTAGCTATTGTTAGCTCAGTTAGCCAAGCAAGCTAGCCGGACGAGTGGGAGAGTGTTGGTGTTTACTGTAAAACCACCAAAACTGCTAGGAGAAAGGTTTTTAGCTGCTTAGCATGCTAAGTTCAGTAGATATCTTTGCAATACAAAACATAGCAGCCTTTGAGTCCTGCTAACTAATATTCTTGCATATTGCTCCTTTAAATGTGAATATTTTCTAGTTTCTTTATTAATCTATGACAGTAAGCAGAATATCTTTGGGTTGTGGAGAAAACAAGACTATTCGGGGAGTCGTCTTGGGCTTTGGGAAGCTAAACTAAACATTTTATGGACCAAACAACTAATCAGTCAATCAAGAAAGGAATTGAGAGAATAATCAACAGTTCAGGCTACCTGATATTAAAGTGTTTTTCTGTATACCTCCACTAGACAGTTTTGATCGATAGGAATGTACTTAGTACAACATTCTAGTGGAACTGTGACATTCACACAAAGAGGAGTACTTTCATATTTATTCTTGTTAGTTTATATAAATCTGATTTTCGGAGGTATTTCCATGACATATAACGCTAAAATATAGTTTGATGTCGACTTGTGCACCAGCATTAGCTCTTCTCCATATTTATTGTCTACACTGTAACACTGAGTAGCTTTGTGCTCTCACTGTAGTGTTTCTGTGTCCCGGTGGTGTGAGTGATTGTTGGGAGCGGGGCCTGCTGTACTCCAGGCCCTATTATCTTCTTCTGACAGCCCCATTACTCTAGTGAGGAAAAGATGAACGCCACCTGTCAAAGAACAGTTAATTGTGTGTCTGGATGTGTGGTGAGAGCAGACTCTCGTGAGGTCGGACTACGCACTCGCAATTGACTTCCTTGCAGTCTACCCAGGCCTTTCCTGGGGTGCGCGGAGTTGGACTAAATGATGGCAGGAAGGAGTCGAAAAAAAAGTGTGAAAAAAGACTAATGGAGGGAGAAAATGGGCAGAAAAAGTGAACGAGGAGGAAAGGTGTCAGCATGTGATTACTGAAAAATGGATGATAATGATAAAAAGCACAGATTGTCCTTTCTCGGGTATGTCTTTGGGACTTTTAACAAGTTTGTTCCTCTTAACATGACCATCTGCACTCATCTTTGATGTACAGATTAATGGCTGTGAAGTGCAAGACAGAGAGAAAGCCGTTGCCTTGCTGTCAAGTGAAGAAGCCAGGAGCATCATACTACTGGTGACAAGACCAGAAATCCAGGTAAACACACACAACCCGAAACAGGCTCTCTGCCCTATTTTTGACAACCTTTGTCATGTCAGATAACAACAGCTGCCTGCTAAGTGCCTTCTCCTTTCCTTCAAACTGTCAGCATGATTGTTTGGAGCTTCTACACACACACACACAAACACACATGCATGCACATGGCAGGAGAGATGGGGCTTCTGACAGGATTTTTGTGATTTCAGCTGGAGGATGAGGTATGGCTTGATGAGGAGCAGCAGCAGCTTGTGGAGGAGCTGAAGATGGAGATCCTGGAGGAGAGGAGGAAGCAGAGGGAACGCAACTTTGACAGGGGAGATGAGGTGAGAGCGTAAGCTACGAGAAAACAAGAGACAAAATGTCCAACAAAGAGGCAGAAGGGCGTCAGGAAAAGCGGGAGCAAATGTAATGGGGTAGGGAGGAAGGATTGACTGACTGAATAAATGAAGGAAGCAGAGGAAGAAAGATGATGAGAACACAGGATTTGATCTATGCAACCTAACCATCATTCTACACACAAGAAGCTAATGCAAGCTATTGCAGCTATTGATTAAAATTGCCCTTAAGGACAACTAACAGTATCTTTCTTTAAACACCAGCATCAAGCTGAAGAAGAGATGACAACAGATACCGCCACCTGTTCCTCCAACAATCAAGACAAAGACAGTGGGTTCGGACGCAGTACAGACAGTCCGGAGCACCAACCCTTGCTCGCCAGACTCAACAGGAGGAGCCCTGCTCATTGCCTTAGGGATCGATGGCGAGCAGAGCATCCACACACAAGACGAGGGACTGTAGTGCCACAGGACACCCAGGGTCCGAGGACATTGTCCAAAGGCCAAGGCCATGAAGGTGTTGTCAGTATTCGCAATGGTGGAGGTGGGATCCTAGGTTTAGAGAATCGTTTCCAACAGCTCTTGGAGCTCAAGTGTCAAATCAGGAACGGAGGCGAGTGTGGGGTGTACTCCATTCGACACAGTATAGAGTGTAGTCTCACCGAGCAGGGAGGAGGGGATGTAGATGACGTAGATGGTGTTGGAGGAGAGAATGGAGTGGAGCAGGAGTTGAGGATGCTAAATGAGGAACTGCGCAACATTGAGCTCGAGTGCCAGAGCATCATGCAAGCGCATCAGCTCCGCCAGGCCAACCAGCTAAACGCCTCACAACCCGCATCTTCACCTGGATGGAGCCCAAAAGACGGTCACAAGCGACACGGCAGGTTGGCCGACATCCACGAATACCCGGAAAGGTCGGACAGCGATAAGATCCGAGAGAAGGACAGCTCCAGTGCCTACAACACGGCGGAGAGTGCACGGTCGACACCTCTAGGTATGGAGAGATCTCCTGATCACTCACTGCAGAGACACATCAGCATCACCAACCAGAAAAACCTCAGACTGGCTTCTTCCACACCCTCCAGCCCCATCCCTATCCCCAAGCCCCAGAGTACACCCAGTCATAGCAGACCGGCAGACCCAGGCTCTGTTATCTCCAGCAGCCCAGACCAGAGCAACCCTTCCCGGTCTGAGTCGGATCCTGCCCTTCCTGCAGATGATGAGAGGTGTGAAAAAAAAGGAAGGACCAGAGACTCCAGGAGGGGGCTTCCCTATGGGACTTCTTATCAGACAACCCCCTATACAGGCCAGGGAGGATCCCGGCAACTTCAGGTAGGTGAAATCGAGACGAGGCGTGTCAACCCAATGCTGATATACTTTTGAGTGAGGCACCTCTGTGCTAACAATGTTGTCTTTGTTGCAGAGCTACATGCAGCTGCTACAGCAGCACTCATCCCTGGAGTATTCCCAAAGCCAGCTGAGCCTGCTCAGTGTCTGTCGAGATCCCGGGAACCGGAGCGGGCGCCCTGGGGAACCCCGTCTAGAGTGGAAGGTCAAAGTCCGTGCTGATGGCACACGTTACGTGGCCCGGAGGCCTGCTCGTGACCGCATTCTGAGAGAACGAGCACTAAGGATCCGAGAGGAGAGGAGCGGAGGCATGACCACAGATGACGACGCTATGAGCGAGATGAAGATGGGCCGTTACTGGAGCAAAGAGGAGAGGAAGCAGCACTTGGCACGGGCCAGGGAGCAGAGGAAGAGGAGGGAGTTCATGCAAAAGAGCCGCCTCGAGTGTCTAAAAGAAGGGCCAGCCAGTGGAGCTGAGGGCAGGAAGGAGATCAATATCTTGGAGCTAAGTCACAAAAAGATGATGAAGAAACGCAACAAAAAGATCTTGGATAACTGGATGACCATCCAAGAGCTCATGAGCCATGGGGCGAGAGTCCCCGAAGGCTCCAAAGTACATAATGCCTTCCTATCTGTCACAACCGTCTAGTGGACACATACAGAACTACAAAACACTTTAATATCAGGTAGCCTGCATATTAGGAACTACTGCTTTATGTAAAAAGAAATGTCAGTTTGTGAAATGACAAATGTCTCTGCTGAGGACTTCTGTAGCATCCTGGAGGCAACTTTGTAACTATCACATTAAGAATGTCTGAAAACTATCATTACAAAAACCTCAGCCTTTCAAAACATGACTTTTCACTGTTTTTACAATGGCTTTTTGGTAACGAACTGGCTTCTGACAGCAGATGACTTTGGTAGCATATTGGTTCAAACTGAAGTGACGAACCAACACGTTCATGTACACTGTGTATCGTGTCTCCATACTCTCCACTCTTCTGTTTCATTGTATATGAAGCGACTCCACTTGCCTCCTTCGAGGCGGCATTTTTTTATAATGGGGATAATACAATATTTTTCACACTTTATAAACTCGGTAACTTTTTGTAATGAATTTTTTCTACACTGAATGTCAATGTACTGTAAACATTTTATTGTAATTTCTTATTTATGTTCGTATCACCAAACCCATCAAGGTCAGAATTGACACTATTTGATTGTACTGTAGCCTGCGTTGTATGCCAGACCTACACAAAGAGACAACAGGAGAGGAGAAATCCACATTTCAAACAACCCCTTACCTGAGAAGTTTAGAGCACTCAAATTGAAGCACTGGAAGTATCATTATACTATCTCTGAAGCTCATATTATTCATGAGCTGGCAGGCCTTTCCTTTTTTTTTTAACAGTTTTACCTCAACTTACAGTCGCAACTCTGATTTATCAAGTGGTAGAACACCTGGTTAATTCAAACGTTGACCCAAACAGTCTTTGGGTCATACCTGAACCATTACTATGAACCATAACTGTGTGAATTATGTTTAAAATGTGAAATAGATTCATATTTATATTGTTTACTGTTATTTCTATTTATTGTAAATTAATTTTTATGGTCCGTCTGATAAATATTTCGCATTTAGTGGCTACCCTTGAAAGGCCAACATGTTTCAAGGCATTGTCAAGAAAATGTATCATATTGCAGCCTTTCAACTTAAATCTGCTGCTTTTCACTGTAAAGCTCATTGAAGAGGCCTTGAGTTCAGTATTTGTTGATGGTGATATTTGTAATAAAACAGTAATATTAAAAAAGATTTCACTTTTAGTCACTTTATTACGTCTTTTAGTCTTGCTAAAGTGTGGTTCCAAAATCTCTAAATTATCCAGTTTTATTACCACTAACACGGCTGGAAAATGTCCCGACATCCCCTAAAAATATCTGTTTTTGTACAAAATATCGGGTTTTGTTGTCAACATAGCCAGAAAATGTCTTGATGTGTCCTCAAATATACCAGCTCTGTTGGCACAAATGCAACTGGAAATTGTCATAATGTCTCTTTAAAAACATCCAGTGGTTTCATCCTTACAAATATTGAAATGCCGCCTCGGACATCGGCCTCTTGCTTGGCGGCTGTCTTGTCTAGCTGTAACTCCGCCACCATCCCCTCCACCTCCTGACTTGACAATCAGCTCATATACATGTAACGTGGACGTACTGCAGAAAGATATGCATGTCACGTACAAATTTGAATGGTTTGCAGAAACTTTGCTGGTGACTAGGCTGCATGATGATGTTGCCTCAGTACAGCCTAACAGATCAGTC
>OMLP01034097.1:23904-39217 GCA_900302685.1 Spondyliosoma cantharus
AGAAATAGTTTATCCTCACAATGAGCCAACACAGTCCCAAAAACCTTATATACCGAGTGGAAGCACTTGCTGCGGCTGGTGACCTTCCGGCTACTTTCTGTGGAAAAATTCAAAATCAGCCACATCATGTTTCTGCTATCAACCCCCCCTGCTCAGAATCAAACACACGGAGCTCCAAAACTTTTTAGTAATTCGGTTTGAACGTGGCTCAGTCAGCAGTGAGTGATGTCTCCATCATACCCACCATGCATTATGCATGGAGGCCAGCGTTTGACATGTTTGGATTTGAGAAGCAGAAGAGCAACACTGGCATCTCCCTTCTCCAGAATAAAATCGCCGCTGTCTGTGGAAAATGTATTATTACCTGCAGAGAATAACACATTTGACCCGGCGTGCTCGTGTGTGAGAGTAGCTGGGTTGTTTATCTGCTACATAACGCAGGAAAAATCCTCGTAAGTGCTGCTCCTGATCAATACCTGGCAATCAGCTTAAAAACAGAGTGTCTATTTGCAAGCGATTTACAAAGAAAATGATTGCGAATCGAACACAGAAGAGAATTAGATGGGAACTGCGATGATTGCTGCACCTGGAGAAGTCCCCCCCCCCACCTGCCTACAGGCTGAACCAAACCAAGCCACCAGATCTCCATATCCACAGTCGTAGGAAGTCATAAAGCATTTTGATGTTTTGTGGCTTGATAGCATACAGAGTAATTTACCCTGTCGCTACAGTTTACAGTATTCATGTATTCACACTGGGATGACTGACTGACGGCGTGTGGGGGCTGGGACACGGGTGCATGGAGGGTGTGCACAAGTAGGGGGGGGTACATGTCCATTTAGCGATAGGAGGCATCAAAGCTAAACTATACTCCCATTTCAAAGCATTAAGGAGATGCCGGTGAAGTCTCCTCATCCCCTGTCAATCTGCTGTGACTGTCCACAGCCCACTGAACTGAAGAATTAATGAGAGGCATCAGACTGGCATCCCCGGCACTGCAGCTTTTTATGCATAATATTAAATCAGGTAAGCGCTGCGCCCACTTTTTTTTTTTCCCAGCCACCCATCTCTTTCCGTATAATATCAAACCGGTTCTATCCGTGTGACAGAAGTGGCACAGGAACTGAGGAATGATGCGTCGCAGTCATCTATAAATGATTAATCCCGATGTGCACAGCAAAGGTAATTGAATGTGTTTGAGTGTTGATCTGTTACAGAAGTTACAACTGTGTGGTGGCCGGCGCTGAAATTGGTTTGGATATTCACATATGTAATGAAGCACAGTGGCATGACCAAAAAGTGCAACAATGGCGCCGTTGCGCTTTTAGCTGCATCAAGCAAAGCTGCAGCAATACAGCATATTCACATTGCAGACATTTTTTCTCCGATGTCACGCTCAGGGTGGGAAGCTCAAAGTTGTACTGATGTCTTGGGGTTGCAAGTCATATACTATAAACATAGGGATTCTGACCAATGCTTCATCGACAACTGAAAAAACGAGTGTTACATGACAATTATAGGAAAGGCGTAAATTCATGCTTAAGTATCAATGCACATCTTGGACACATTTATTTAAGCCTGAAAATGAGACTCACTAGATGTAATGAAATGGAAATGTTAGCCAGGAGGTGGTTGAATGCTAACATAAGCTTTAAATACATCTATAAAATATGTTGTTCTACTTTGAAAAATGTCCCAATGTCCCAACGGATTCATACTATTCCATCTTTTTTTCAGTCACTGATCAATCGGTAAGCAGTGGAATGATAAAAATGTGTCAGATTCTCTGTGTTTATAGAACCTGGATGGATGTGACAGTTTCAGACTTTTTGAAATAAGAGAAGATGTGAAGAAATGCTCCTCACACGCCTTCACACAACAGCCTGCAAAATGTACAAAAAGCATGGGTTCAATCCAGGTAACATCCATTGATTTTCCCTTTTAAAAAATAAAAGCGAGCGGTGCAAAAGGTGCCTCGACTCCAGGAGGAAGACACCATGAGGATTTTGTTCATTCAGTAATTAGTGTTTGTGGAAGAGTTCGACCGGTGTTTGTTGGAAACTTTACAGCTGTTTATTCTCAAAAAATCTACACCTCCTCACAGCAGGATGGCTGCTCCGAAACACATAAACACGAATATGTTGAAATCCGTATATCTGCCTCCTCTTCAACCATTCTTCTCATCTGTCTCATTCAAATTCCAAAACAGCTGAGCAGCCCAGTGCTGCGCTGTAGCGCAGATGAAAAAGCGCGGTATCCTGGCTCTCTTTAATCTAACGATGCCTTTGAAGCAGCCGTGAATGAGTGGGAAAAGAACAAAGTCAGGTGTGGTTTAGCGAGACGCCGGTGATGGGAAGTAGGTGACATTTTGTGTGTGTGTGTGTGTGTGTGTTTGGATGTTGACGCCGTGTGTCCTTGAGTGTGATTATACACAGTGTGCCATTAAAACAAAATGTAGCTTGGGAGATCCTCATGAGATGCTCCCTTTATAAGAGGAAGAAATATGGAAAATAGTATGTCTATGTCCTGATTAGTCATAATCTTCTGGTCACATAAGACCTATAAACATTCAATCTAAAAATGACATTTTAAGAATTGTACCTTAACTTACCTTTTGTTGTCAAGCAAGCCTGTTCCCATTAGTTAGTTATGCTACTGTTGCTTTGCCTGTCAAACTAAAATGACAAGAATGGTGGATTTACCTCTTCAAATTTGTTGTAACTTTTGGATCATGGATGCTGTGATTTAGTTAGCTGGGAGTGCTAAAATTACTGAAGACAAGCTAGTTAGGTAGGAATCCTAACATTACCATTAGTGGAGGCAGTAATTAGTTAGCTGGGAATGCTAACATTAACACTATTGGGGGCAGCAAGCTTGTTAGCTTAGAATACTGACAGTAACACTAGTGGAAGCAGTGAGGTCGTTAGCTCGAAATGCTAGCACTAACATTACAGGAGGCAGTAAAGTTAGTTAGCTGGGAGTGCTACAATTAACATTACTGGAGACATGCTAGTTAGGTAGGAATGCTAACATTACCATTACTGGAGACACTAAGCTAATCAGCTGAGAATGCTAACATTAACACTACTGCAGGCAGCAAGCAGGGCATACTGACATCAACACTTGAGGCAGTGAGCTAGTTAGCTGGGAGTGCTAACTTTAACACACCGTTGATGTATTCCTAACAATTATCCTCACGTTGTTGCTCTTTCTGGTTTGGGAAAGGTGATTTAAAAAAGAAGAAGCTGGTTAGCAGCTTACGTCAGAGGAGACAAACGCTGTTTAATTTTAACACTTTTTCTCTTGTGTGTGCTTGTCGACCAGTCAATATGTTAATAAATTCAAACCTTTATAGACCTGCAATGCCTAGATATGGCTGCTGAGACTGGATGATCATAATAAGGTGGATCAGTTGGAGTGCTTTGCTAATTAATTTTCTCAGACTAGAAATAGAAGAGATCTTGGGTGAACAATGAATGATACATCACTTTTTTTTGTGTTGCTTTGGCTGACTTCAATATAAGGCTGTGTCGGTGGGATATTGCATGTTTTACATCCCTTTTCAACTAATCAGGATGAATGTAGCTTAAAGGTTGGTTAAGCTTGCCTCTGTGCGTAAAGCTGCTCATTTGAATCTCTACACCTTGTGGGAAAAGCTCAGTGCTGAATGAGTAATGGCTCCACCTACCTCAGCAGCTACCAGTCAGGGGCCCTTGAGCGTGGCAATTAACCCCCTATTGCTCCAGTGAAGTTGGCAAGTGGTAAACAGTGTAAGGCTGCAGATATACTGGCTTGCTCCTAGGTATTAACGTGTCTCACTACATTACCGAGAAGAGAGGCAATGCAGGGGAAAAAAAACACACATGATCAGCAAAATGGGAGGAGAAAACAATGAGTGATGCAAACTGAACGACCTGCAGATGTAGATTTGATCAGAGCTGTTTGTCGCCCCAACAACAGCCAAGTCTGTCACATATTATTATAAGCAGCTCAATCAAGAGTTGTGCCTTATTACGGAATAAATTACTGATTGGGGTTGGGGTAATGACTGATAATTTTCCATTCATTACACTTCTATTCGTGGCCTCAATTATGTGTTGATGGCTCATTCCCAATTCCAATTAACAAAATGGATATTTTTCACTGTCTTTTTTTTTTTTCTCACTGTACTCCCGTGGAACTTCAGTCACTTTTAAACAGAAATTTTGTCATCATCTTTTTTAATTATTTTCTGTGTGAAGTGAATTACTCTTCTCCCTGCGTTAAAATGCTGGCATGTTGCTTAAGGCCTCGCACATGAAGCCCCAGTTGTATTGTTATAGTGTACGTTTCTGCAAACTTAACACTTCTTTATGTTGAAACTTTACAATTCCTTAGGGTTTATTTTCAATTTGAACCTTAACAGTGCCGTGTGTATGCTCTGGTTAGGGTGAGGCACATAAACCACTTGGTTAGGGTCAGGAAAAGATTACATTTTGGCTACAGTTTTCCTAGTTTTGCTGCAATAAACACGGCTTGAAATGTCCTGACATTTTGCCCAAATTATCATTTTTTTCTCACCACGAACAGGGTTGAAAATCCATCTCAAACAGCGGTCTCTGGCTTATCCTGAAATGTGATGTGAACATATGACACGTAATATAAAACTATCAATGCGGTCCATATGGCATGCAAATACTTGGATGTCTAGGTGATTTGCAATACCTTATTCCTGTGTATTTGCCTCATCAGAGAACAAATGTAGGTTAAGTTTTTTATTTACATTTTAGTCCATTAGAGCATTGTAGCATTTCAACAGACAATTTTGCCGGCTCAACGCAAAGAGCTGCTATTTTAGAACGAAACCCCATGCAGAGCTGTAGCGGCAACAGTAAAGGTGGCTCAACTCGTGCTTAACGAGCGACCATAAAATATTCAGAGGACCGGTCCCACCCAGATTTAACACTGGAGATAATTGGAACAGAATACATACAGGAGAAGCAGGGTGGCAGGGATCGGAAAGGTTGTAAGTGTTCCTCTGTGGGATGGTGGAGGGAGAGGACAGGGACAGGGAGCTTCCCGGGATTTTTCTGAGAATATTGCACGGCTCATGACTCCCCTTTGGTTAATTTTAATTTCACCTGAAGGATCGCATGTTCCCCTCTGAACCAGGTGGATTCACTTCTAAAAACCTGAAAGAAACCATTTTTAAAAAAACAACTGTATCACCTGACAAAAAACAGAAACAAAGGGTGTATACTCAAAGCAAATGTACACGCATGTAGCTAATTATATGTTGGAATCATTTGTCCATATATATTTTTAGACACATTTAATTTCATGTCTGTCTGTTGTTTAGCCGAGATGCTAACCAACTAGCAGAGCTCCAAGCCCAGGCGGAGTCAGCTAATAGGGCCCCGGCTAATCTAGCTAACTAGCAGCTACTGTTCACAGCAGTTAGCAGTTACTCTCGTGATATGCTGCCTTCTATTTGTCTGGAATATGAATTTGACAGGTGACCAATTCTTACATATTCTAAAGAAAAGAATCTGAAGCCTTTGAGCACATTTGTTCTTTGCATTTTAAGAGATTTCTTCCAATGTTTTTAAGACATGAGAAAAAAAATAAGCCTCCTACAAGTTGATGGACAGCACTTTATTTTGTTTATTTCCTTTTTGGAACCACCTACAGAGTGAAATGCGAGCATGGAGCTTTGTAACGGTTGTTTTTTGTCTGTCTCTTCAGTGACAATGGCGGTTGGTTGCAGCCGGTTTCGTAATCCAGCCGATCTGACACCTGGTTCATCCTGAGAGACAAACATATTCTGCTTGAGTCTCTCCTGTGAGGTGAAGGCTTTGATTAGCCCGTGATGTGCTCAACTATTGATCTGACTGACTGCTCCCCATCTCGCTCAGTTATTATGCGTTTACTGCGGGTGTTCTGGTGGGCTCTGTGGTTTTCAAGTGTTGTGCCGGGAATGTAATCTCTGCTCTGCTCTGGGGATCGAAAGCTCTAGAGGACGTGAAAAAAACAAGGGTTTTACACAGACTAGTTTTCTTTAAAATGATCTGTTAAAAGGCAACATAGACACGACTTACTTGCAACAATGCTATTTCAATTATCTCAGTTATACAAGGAATCAGAGGCTGAGACTATTCATCTATTTAACCCTAAAGGAT
Organism: Spondyliosoma cantharus; assembly: GCA_900302685.1. Lineage (NCBI taxonomy): Eukaryota > Metazoa > Chordata > Actinopteri > Spariformes > Sparidae > Spondyliosoma > Spondyliosoma cantharus. The sequence continues at coordinate 30,063 of OMLP01034097.1, forward strand.
AACTGTAAAATTTGCTTTTTTATTTCCTATAATGATGCTCATTAAAACTTGAAAGTAGGTGATGTATTTTTCACAGCTTTTGTTTTCGTCTCTCTCGCTACAAAAAGAACTCAACAGTGTGAATTAATAGCAAAGGTTAAAAAGAATTGTTCAATTAAACGTGATAATCTGTGAGATGAAGTCATGTTATGGTAACACTACATGACACTAGTTGAGGGTATTTAAAGAACAAGTTGATCCAAAAATGAAATTCTGTTTGTTGTTTTGTCTGTTATTAGCAAAAGTCAGCATTAGCGAAAGTTAGCATTCTAAACCATGAATGTTAACATGGTAATTATACCAGCTAAACAATAGCATGTTAGCACGGTTGCTGTGAGCGTGGTAGCAGGCTTACATTTGGCACGAGTGCAGCCTCAGAAACGCGCAGAAAAGAACATGTACAAATCAAACAAATTAATAAAAGCAGTAAATAAAGAAATAAGTATTCCACTTGAGTATGTCACTTTCACATTGTAAAAGCACAAAGCCCTTTTAGGATTTAGGATGCGCACTTCCATTTGATCCTTTCAGTAAGTCTATTGACCATATGGATCATTGGATATTGAAGTGTTTTCACCATGTTACTTCATCCTCCATGAATAGCTCCCTGAATGGCCTCACTTGGAAATGGGAACCTTAACCAAGTGTCATTAGTCCTGATGAAAGCTAATTGATTTCAGTGGCAAGAGGATTTCCAGGAGAACAAGTGCCTCTGTGAGATTATCTTAAACACAGAGAGGGTGTCTTCCCCCCCTTTTTTTTTGTGGTTTGGGCAAAGTTGCACAGATGGCGCTCCCTTCTTCTACAGTCCCTGTGAAGCGGTGAAAAATGAGGACAGGAAATTAGACAAAAATCAGGTCCCACTCGGAGTAATTGATCTGGCTTTATGAGAAGCAGCGCCGAGATGATTGGGGCCCGTGCGCCAATCGTGCTGAGAAAAAACTAGGTGAAAGGGCTACTTAAAGCTGCACAATAAGTCTGGTGAAAGAACAGAAAAGCAATAAAAGCTCTGCAATGTGTTGCCTTCTCATTTGTGACTAAATGAGGGCCTGCATGGTTAGATGAGCAAAAACAAACATTATGCCCTGGTAGTTGTGCACATACACCAACTCGCATGATATTCTAATTTGGCACTGGATATCGACACTTGCCCATTCATGCACAAGTGCTCTGATGCACCCCGTGCAGTGCGTCATGATGTAGGAAGGACTTAAAAATCTTTCTCAACCTCAAACTGTGTTCCTGACGACAGGCTTCAACACCCATATGCCAAATATGACAAAAAAAAGTGAAGTGGAGCCAGAGCAGCTGCTGGCGAAACACTTTGAGTTAAATGCTAACGTCAGTGTGCAAACAACAACAATGATACTATTGCACAGATGTTTAGCAGGTTTAGAGTGCACCATGTTCACCATCTCAGTTTAGCATCTTAGCATGGTAACACTAAGTTTGCTTCATCAACTTGAAAGGTAACGTGTAAACGCTGTGGGGTGGCTGTGGTTAAGGGGTAGAGCCAGCACCATGTTATCGGAAGGTTGTTTGGTTTGATTCCCCTGGTCTGCATTTTGAAGTCCTTGGGTGAGATACAGAACCCCAAACTGATCCTGATGTGTTGGTCAGCACCTTGCATGGCAGCCACCGCCATCAGTGTATGTATGTATGAATTACTGTAAGTTGCTTTGGACAAAAGTGTCTGCTAAATATAAATGCATTAACAATTTGTTTCTGAAGAAGTCAGTCAATGAAATTGAATTGGAAGAAATAATCCCGGGGCTAAGTTTTTTCTATTCTTAGGAATTTTCATTGTGTTTTTCCATTATTCATCCATTTAAAAACTGATTTCTGAAGTTATCCGAAAAGATTTTAGAAACGTTTTCCATCTCTCTGTTGTAAAACTGGCTTCAGGCAATCTGAAAACGTGTGAAAGTCTTAAAAAAAAATATGGACCTAAGATCCTCTAAATAGGATCTTTTACATCCTGAGAAGGGGGCCGTGTGCCGCTGACTCTCATCTCATTCTGAGTGTACGTGATACATTTCATCATAAAGGCTGAAAAACAAGATCTAACTTTTCAAAAGTGCACCTCTTGAATTTTGCAGCAGAGCAAAGACATTTTTGAAGGTCGAAATCAATGAAAGATTCACCTGAGCGAGAAAAGTGAGTTGGTGCAACAAAAGAAAACACGAGAAACATCGAGGAATATCAATAACAACAGCTTTAGAGGAAAGCAAGCTCCTTTGACAGCGTGACAGAGAAGCGTATGCCGCGGGATCGATTACGCTAATGAACTGTTTCACACAGCAGAGCTCTGTAAATATCAGCTGAGCAGCCCGTCAATAAAGACAAACTCAGTACGCTCTACATGTTGCATTTGTCTATTTGTCTCCCCCGCTGACTTTACAAACTTACATTCGCTCCGCTCGCTGATCAATTGAGTTACTGTTGTGAAAGAATTTGTCACGCGAGTCATCACCTGTCGCCTGCATCGACAGATTCAATAACCTAAACTGTGTACCATGGGACACATTTCTTGGTTGTTTGACAATATACACAATACATTTCCTAAGCACAGAAGCATAAATGTAGGATTCATGTGTGAGGCTTTATTTCCAAAATGGTGTCGCAGCAAGAACTGGGACGAGTAGATTTCATGTGATGACTTTAAAACTTTTATCTGCAGATTTTTTATTTTAATGATTGGGAACAAACTGAGGTTTCCATACTTCATGCTACAACTGTCAGTTAGCCAAGTTTAAAAGTAAATCAATGAATACATGTTTGAATGTATTTAATACATTCAGATTGTTTAAAAGATTTATCTGACAAAACACCAAGTTAACTGTGCAGGATGGACCAGTGAACAGTGATTGCTGATGTCATGATTCACCTGTTATTTGTTTAGTCACCACACCAGATTGCTGTGACATGTTATATCTATTATTTCAGTTTTATAAAGACAAAAAAACTTCATCTTCTTCCTTCATCGTGATTCTTTTGACTTGAAAAAATACTGTACTGTATAAATTGTCGTCTAAATTAGACTCGGACAATCTCTACCATCACATAATGATTTTAAGTTCATGTGGATTACGGCTATAACTGAAGACTTTGTTTTTTGATTATCTATATCATCTATCAATGAATCTGTTTATTTTTATAGTCAATTAAATATCAGAAGCTTGTGAAAAAAATATAAATATATAGGTATAAACAGCAAATCCTCAAATTTAAGCAAAAGTTTTTCTTCACATTTCGTAGGTCAGCAGTATTATTTATTTAATAATTATTGAGCATTATTTACTGTGGCAGAGCTGCTGTTTGTTCCTGTGTGTTTGTGTTAATGTCCCAACAACCCATCAGCACTTGAGTCTCTGTTGGAGGAAACTTCAGTATTGACACTGATTTCACTTCATGTTGCGCTTTGAAATGCCTTGACAAAGCGCCGCCTCTCCTTCCTCACTCGATGGATGGTTCGCCGGAACCTTTTCATGACCTTGAACTCCTCCTGCACCACCTTGCTCCCTCTGCGGCTCCTCCAGCCTGCTGACTCATGACACATCAGCCCTCTCACCTCTCAGCTGACCTCACCTTGAAAATGGCGGTCTAAGTAGCTCTCCTTCCCTGAGAAAGCATCCTGACTGGAAAAATGGCCTGGAACATCACTGGTACCCGTCTACAGAGCAGCAGCGGCATTGGTGAAGTGACATGTCTGCACAGAGCCCAAAGGATACTAAAAGACGACACCGACCCCGGCCACAGTCTGTTCACCCTGCCGCCATCGTGCAAAAGATACAGAAGTATCCACTGCCGTACCACCAGACTACAGAGTGGCTTCACTCCCCAGGCTGCGAGACTCCTGAACTCATTTCATGTAGCAGAACATTATTCTGTTTTTAATAACTGACAATAAATCTACCTTGTCCTGCTTGCTTCACTCAATCATTACATACGTTTACTGTGCTGGACGTTGCTACATATCTGCAGGAGGCTCTCACCCATAAGTACCCAAGTATTGCGCTTTCTTCAGATGTGCTTTGAGTGCATTCTCCCATTTTTACACATTCATATCATAACCAACAACCAAAATGAGGCTCAGATTGTAAAAACACTGTTTCCCCTTAGCTGTGTCTCCACATAACAATAACACAATCCCTTTTACACTACAGTGCACGACAGCAACACTGACTTTTGCTGTATAGTAAAAATCAAATGCCCTCAGAAAAGTCTCTTTTACATGACTGCACATTCAAGGAGCCCTGCTTAAAGTATTTTCATGTTTTTCCTTCCTCGCCAGCTGGTTGCCTCTGCTCACCTCACAGCCTCCCCGCAGGGCTCTTTATAATCATGTAATCCATCCATTCACTGGATGGAACCTCCTTAAAGCAACCTTATATTTACCCCCCGCGTTCTCCTCGGAGTGCTGAGGCTAACTAATAAGCAATGAGCTACAGTGGCGCCAATGCTGCGACTCCTCCAATCCCTCATCGCCGATAGGAGGGAATACCTGAGGAAAGCCGCGAGGGAGCGAGATAGACATGGCTATTAACACTGGACCACCTCAAACTGTGTGTATGTACAAACATTCACACGTGCACACACACACACACACATAAACACACTAAGGGCCCCTCAAGGTAACTTCTATCTCTCGGGCCCTGCGCTCCGCTTTCCCTATGACTGAATCACGGGGCCATACGTCTACACTATGTGTCAACACACAATCTAAATGCAAATGGTTAATCGTGTCTTCTGTAGCCCACAGCCTCCCAGGAATCAACGCGCGCCCCCAGCAGACATTCATGCCATTATTAGGTTTGTGGGGAAGCGATCACAAGTACGATCAAATAATTAAACCTGCATTTTTTAAAACCCTGCATTGCTTTCCCGAAAAAGGCCGAGGGACTCCGACGCTGTATATCTGTGCTGAGACTCTGCCGGTGGATGCTGTTGTGGAAGCTAACATACTGGTCATTATGGCCATTTAATGTTACATAGTGTGATTATTTTCTTGCCTAACTACATTATTCAGAAGAATAAGGGTTTAGAATATTTTTAAAAGCATACTTAAAAAAGGTATTAATGCCGTTTTTGTATGTATTATATGTAATGTGCAATCAATGTTTGTGTTGCTTCTTTCTTCCCAAGCTGGGAGAAAAAGCTTAATTACATTTCAATGCTGGTGTAGTCATTTAACCTTTACTGACACCAATACATTAGCTGCACTCCTTGTTCAATATAGCACCGGGGAATAGATCCTCAGAGTCCGACCAATTATTGGTTGGCAGTGTAAGTCGGCGCTCGCCCTTCTCTCTCCCCTCTTCTTACAATGTCGGAGAGAGTCCCTCAAATTGGAGCCGATGCTAATTAGGAGGGTAGAATATTACAGCAGAAGCTGCTTCTAAAGTCATTTGAATATCGCATTATTTCTGATAAATGAGGCCAAATTTCCTTCATTTATAACCCCAAACACCTTCTTCTTCATGTCGGCTGTTAGAGGGGATAGTGGGGATAGCTGGGCGAGACAGCTGCCAAGTGAGAGATCGCAGAGCCAGTGTGAAACCACTGGCTGGTTTCAACATTTGTAACATTGGGGCATTTTCCATCCTTGGTCATGGAAACAAAGCTGGATATTGTTGAGGAGATCTCAAGCGAGGGACCACTTTCCAAGCCTACATTTCAACGCTAAGTGCGAAACAATCACACGTCATTAATGGCACGTCACAACATTTTCCAGCCGTCTTTGTGGCGACAAAACTTGATATTTTGGATGAGACATCAAGTGAGAGACCTCTGTTCGAGGCTGTGCCAACACTTGTAAGCCTGGAACCACTGGATATTTTTAATATGACAAGTGAGGACATTTTTCTAGTTGTGTTTGTGGCAATAAAACTGCATACTTTTGACGAGTCACCAAGCGATAAATCTCTGTTCGAGCCTGCGTTTCAACACACAACATGAAACCACTGGCTTGCTTCAACATATGAAATCAGTGATTTTTTTTTATTGACCTGGAAAGTCAGGACAATTTCCAGTCATGGTTGTGGCAACAGAACCAGGCGGGGCAAAACATTTTCTAACCCTAGTGTGGGTTGCTCAAAGACTAAGTTCAGGGATGATGAAATGTATCTTGAAGGAGGAGCACTAAGCTCTAGTGTGCTATCATGCAAAAAAAAAAAATTAATAATCTGCGCTCGAGGAATCCCTGGAGAAGACTGAGCTCAGACTAAAGGGTTCAGCATTCAACTTGTGGCTTGAAGCCTTTTCTTTTTGAATAATTTCTCACTTCCTGAATTAATAATTGTCTTTATGGTCTTGCTGAGAAATAAAGACACACAGCAGGGGGTGGGCTATTATAATGCTATTGTGTCAAAACATTTTTTTTATTGATTTCAGTGCTTGAGGAATTGGACTTTTGATGATGGGAAACCGTTTTGGAGGCTGGATCAGGCTGGATCAGAAAAGGCAGGGAGACCACCCCCCTTCCTGTGATAGTGTTTTCTAGCACTTTGGCAGGAGTCCCTAAAGACTGTGAAAACTGCTGGCTTAGTTAAAGAACTACCAGAGGGCACGAGAGAAGTGGCGTAGAGAAAGAGAGCGAGTTTAATGTACTTTGAAGCGCAAAGGAAAACAAACCAGACTGCTGCCGTTAAATCGCTGAGACGCCTCACCATTAAACTCCCCGCCGCTTTCTTTAAACAACTCAACGCATCACAAAGACGACTAATTCACCTCCGGGCGCCGAGAGTGTCTTCTGTTCAAGGCCCCACCCTTTTTTCCCCGTGCCTGGTACACATTCATGTACAGCGCATCTGTCAAAATACATATTCTCCCTGAAGCATTCGCAGACACCTCCATCCAAGGACAAATCAATTAGCAGTGAAAGACAGGCAGATGGTTTTGAAGGACGTCGGTGCTTGTGCCTCAGGTGAGAGGCATCGGATGGTAGCAAGCAACTGTCAAGTAGGATACTCGTCTGAGTGATTCCCCGATGTCATCCACACACACACACACACACACACACACACACACACACACACACACACACACCTCTGCCGATATCAGACACAGGCTGCCACAAAGAGGTGGGATGCGGATGAGATTACTGTGGGATGCAAAAAATCAACGCTGAGAGAGATCGAGAGTGAATGTTTCATATATATTATCAAACTGAATCCTAGATTAGTGTTCCTTCAAAATTACCCCAGGTGATGCTAAAGAGGCTCTGTGGAACTCGGGCTTGTGAATTTCTGTGCACCTAGAGAGTAAAAACTAGGAGATCAGAATGTGAACAATTAAAAAAAATATATATATATATATATTTATATACACACATATATCACAAACTACAGGAAATGAAAATCAAAAGCATACTGCCGACGCCGCAGCGGCGGAGTAAGCAAGCTTATCTTACTGCTGATCACTTCCTTACAAAGGGACAATGCATCAAAGTGGCTAATTAGGTGATTTCCCAGCGTCTTTCATTCTACCTTCCGAATGATGAGATAACAGGCTAACTGAATTAGCCTAGCTTGCTTATCAGCAGGTAACCAGGGCGACTGTTTTTGGTTTGTTAATAATTGAGGTATGGAGAGTAGGTACAAAGGCAGCCATTTTGAGGGACCTGTGGCGGGGAATGATAGAGAACCTGCGAGCCGAGAGAAAAGGCCTATCGGTTTCGAGAGCCACTGTCTGCTGTTCAGCCATAATTAAGGCTCACAAAGACAAGAGGACCCGGCGCTCGGTGGCCAGCGTGGAGAGACAAAGCAGCGGAGATAGGAAATCATTAATTATAAGACAAAAAGGCAAACACAACAGCAGCAGCTGAGGGAAAACACAGGAATAAAGGCCTGATTTAATACAAATTCAGTCCATAGATTTTGATATAAGGCTCAAATCTTACTCGTACCATGTTATCAATATGTTAGTAATCGCTGACATGTAAAATAAGTTACTTCTTTGACATATTTCTGTCTGCAATATTTTCTCTAGCCGTTTTCCCTCATCCATTAGCAGCGTATTATCTACGGCTGACAAGCAGTCCGGTTTCCAATCATGGAAATGGACTCTGCATAACTGCCAGAAAACATCCTAATGCTCGCTAATTGAGATTCATAGCTTCAAATACCAATCAGATAAAGTGATTAAGTCTCAGCTTGTCCAGATCTTTAAATCACAGCCTCCCCCTCCCAGCTGATCGTCGGTGTCTCATCATTTCATTATTAATCTTTTTCTTTGTTTTTGGAGCGGCGTCGCTCCCCTGAGAGCGCAGACTTCGTTCAATCAGAAGACGTAATTATTCCTCTGTCGCGCAGTAAATCTAAACAATCCATATCTGTTCTGTGTCTTTAATAAGATCGCTGGGCGCCGCACTGTGTTTCGAACACGTGTAAGATCATAATGAAAGACGTGCCATTGTGCATCAAACTTGAGTGTTGTCACATCAGAGCGGTGTGCGACAAAGGAGAAACCACAGCTGGTAAAAAGTGAATAAACACTTCAGAAAATGGAAAAACAAAGTAAGAAATCCTTGAAAAAACAAAATGCTTTTGTAGATATCAATCACTGTAAGCCTTCTGTAAGTCCCACTTAATCCAATCCATCCCAGTTCATTGTGTACCCTGCCAGTAGTCCTTTGTCAACATCTGCAGATGTGTACAACAGTATGAGGCAAAGTGATGTGTGATGTGTTGAGTAGTGCTTTTTTTTTTTTTTTCGTGTACAGTGGGACAAAGGCTCGGGGCAGACCAAATGAATTAGCCTACAATTACATTGACAACAAGGAGACACAATAAATATCTCAAGCTCGACTAAATTGCTCGAAAATGGAAATTTGAACATCTGCAAATCTGCGGATGTTGATCACATGACGTGGTGGAAAAAAAAGCGCCGTATTTATTATTGTTATTATTATCATCATCATTTAAAAAAAAAAGAAAAGATTTGAGCCAGTGCAAATCGCTTTAGCACCGCTACTAGGATGCACACCACAGTGTGACATAGAAGAAGAAGACGGTTCTGCAGAAGAAGAAGCAGACGCAGCAGAAGAAGAATATGAATGATGGCGGAACATGTTGAGGAGAGCAGGAAAGCGAGACCAAACACGTCCAAAGTGTGGG
>OMLP01034099.1:0-12350 GCA_900302685.1 Spondyliosoma cantharus
ATATAAAAACATGGATGAAATGTCTCCACAACAAAACAATAATTCTCTGTGGTATATTTAGTGGTTCATTACCTAATCTTGTCATTGATATGTAAACATTGTTCTCATCCTATGAGTTAACTGTTCCATATCATATATTTCAGTCAGAATTTTTAGCCATTCATCTTGTGTTGGAGTCGCAAGGGAGTATTACTACACAACATGTGTGAATTAAAATTATAAGTGCAATTATCCTGAGCAATTGTCCTTCCTGCACATATCTGTATGAGAAAGGTGAATAGTGTATATATGTATCATTAGTCTTTCTACTTTATTTTTTATTTAATTCTATGTTTGTCTTGTTTTGTATTGTTTCATATTTATCTATTACTCAGTCAATGTTCACCTCTGTGTGTGACTCAGCTGCTGTTGTTTGAAAGTTAAAAATCCTTTTGGGGCACTCCACACTTTTATTTCTGTCTGTAAAGCCTACAGTCCATGTTCACCCCTTTTGAAATGCAACAATGTTTTTATAATATGTATTGTCTTTGCTTAAAATAGCTGTAATAGCTAACTATGTCCTTGTCTGTTTGCAGACACCAGGGAGAAATCTGCACTGCTGGTCCTAAAGAAAAACACTAATGCCAAAAAGTTTTCAAAAAACAAAAGTGTTCCCCCCCTTCGAGTTATATCGCAGCGGTAGCTTCCACACTGATTATGTAACAACTCTGGCATGAGGTGGCTGAGGGAGGAGGGAGGGGGGTCGGTGAGAGAGAGAGAGTGATGCTGCAGTGGGCACACGGTTACTATGTGACACACATATGGACACCCAAAAACAACATCAACTGAAATGTGTCTGTTCATCATCTGTTTACTTCTCCTGTAGCTTCTCAACACCTCCCTCTATCATGCTTTTACTCAGATTTTTTCTACACACACAAACACACAATCACGCTCAAATGTTTACAAATGACGTGCAAGATATTCCTGCTGCTGTAAACCAACCACTTAGGAATCTGTTACATATGAAAAAAACCATGACAGCTTTTTTCCTCTATTTCTCATATACACACTCATACATATATATGGAAAGAGACACACAGAATCTCAATATTCAGCTTGTTTGAAGATCCACTCCTGAGTCAGATCTGACAGGCAGCCTCACTCAGCATTCAGCCCCCTGCAAAGCCTGGACTGCTGATCAATACATCCCAGTGTAAACAAGACAAGCCAGCAACGCTCCCCGTCGCTCACCTGTCTGAGTCTCCAGCAGAGACAAACGCTGAGAGCCGACGCATGCATGTCAACCCACGCATGTTGATGTTAGAGGTAAATCCAAACTGACAAGGAGACAAGTTTGCTTGTTCAGTGACGGGCTGAAATCTGCTCACTCAGCTCTGATTCACGCTTAAGGAGTCCGTTTGGAAATAAAAGTTTCCCATAGTCCGATGTGCTGTCCTGAAGGTGAGGGGGAGGGGAAGGGTTGGAGGGGAAGGGTGAGGTGGGTTGAGGTGGGGGAGGCTGGGGATGTGGTCTACCATCGGGGGAGAAAGGGTGTGACTGCAGTCGACAATCCAACTACTGTCACGCACTGTCAATGAGAAACATAAAGAGGGAGAGCGAGAGGGAGAGCGAGGGCGAGAGGCTGTGAGGAACCCCCCCTCCCCCGCCCTGCATGCAGTTCCCCCTTCTCTGTCCAATCAGATTCATCTGCCTTCAGGGGCTGGGTGGAGGACAGGGATATGATTGGATGGAGGCGGGCTGAGTTTAGCCGCCAGATGGTGAAGAGAAGCAGGAAGGAGGGAGGTGAGGAGGCGCTGATTAACTCTTTCACTGGAAGAAGACGCCATTCATGAACCCGAGTATTCACACTGCAGCTGCCTGGGTCCTAACATCTGAATTTTTCCCCCCCGATATGTGACTCAGATCTGATGTTTTCTAACAAGGAGAAAGTTGAGAGGCATTGCAATTTGTCCACGCTGCTCTGGACACTAGACAGGAACTAAAAATGTAACCTCCTTAAGACTCATACTTGAAAGCTAAAATGAAAATTACTCCCAAAACATGTGACACTGATTCCGTCCCCTGCTGCTAAAGCATCAAAAGCTTTACGGGTTTCTTTACTCGAGGCATATTTTATCATAATTTAATTGCAGAAAAACTGTCATGTTTCAGTTTGTTTTTTCCGTGATATCCTGTTTTATTTTGAAGTTTTGCCCTCATGTGTCACGTATTGCTTTTCAGTTCCTCCTTTTGTGGGATTTCCTTTCCCTTTTCTGTGTTCACCTGTGTCTTGTTCATCAATCAGCACTGTGTGTATATAGTCTGTGTGCTCCCTGATGTCTTTGTCAGTTTGTCCTGTGTGATTTCCCTTAACTGGGTCTTCCTGTGTCACCCCGTGGTATATTTCTGTTTTTTTTGTTCCTTGTGTTTTACTGTTTTGTACTTTTGTTTATACTTTGTTTAGCGTTTGTTCTTGGTCTTCGTATTTTTTTGTGTTTGCAATTCTTGGTTTTAGGTTAGGGTCTGCTTTTTGTTAAAAAAAAAAAAAAGCTTGCCTTTTTTGTTCTTAATCCTGCCTGCCTCCTGGGTGTTTATACATTGGGGTCATCAATATTGTTGCCTGAAACGTAATAACAGCTTCAATATAATTTCAAATTGAACAGATTTCTTTTTCAATTTACAGCTGCCTTGACATTTACTCAGCTATAGAAATAAAAAATAAAAGTATGTGCTGCATGTGTGTGGTTGTCTGATGAGAGGAAGGGAGAGGAAGTGTCGATTACTAGAGAAAGACAGAATGTGTGGCATCTGAAAAGAAGTCTTTTGGTTTTTAGTGTGCATGTGATTTGCTTCAAACACTATCTCACCTTTAAAAACATGGCACAATCCAGGCACTCAAAGAAATATATCAAAAGAGGGAAGGAAAAGACCTTTTGTTATAGTGGCTAAATTACTTAAACTCCAGTCATTAAAGAAGCCAACATGTCCTGGCCACCAAGTCCTCATTGGGGCTCCAAATTTCTCCTTTTCCTGTTTTCCAAGAACACCTGACACTGTACGACAGAGATCAACCACTCTTCTTCTTTTTTCTGTCATCTCACCTTATTGGATGCCATCTCGCTCACTGAGTGTCTCGTCTGCAGCGTCTCCAGCTGGTCCAGACACCAGTCCAGCTCCTCCAGCGTCTCCACTGCCAGCTTCTGGTAGGGCTCCTCTGAATGGTCAGATGTTACAAATACATATGTTAGAGGTCTGCTGTGGGACTGCTATGAAAACAGCCACATGTTACATTTTGTAGAGCGATTCAGAGGTGTGGGATTGCTCTTAATCGTTAATCGCTGTTTCATGGGGTACTAACTGAAGTTTTGAAAGAGCTCGTCATGGTGCACATGTTGAAGTGACGTGTTTAACACCATGTTTGTATTTTCACTTGTCATTATCATCTTTTGCACATGCTTTTCATATTTGGTAATGGCTGATTCAAAAAAAACACTTAAACTTGCACCATTTTCACAATATTTTCATGAAGAAAAAAAAAACATTTAAGTATTTACAGTTCTGATGTGATATATCTCAGGGTGTCCCAACATAGGGTAATAGTAACACTGACCTGTAAGACATGGTTTACACATGGATGGCTGGTTGCTGCTCGTCGGCCGCCTGGAACAGTGAACAGATGAGGTTGTTAGCAGAATGAGAAGAACACAGACAGTCACTCAGTCTGTTTTCTTGTTCTTACTTGTTTCCCACACGATCTTGCAGATGTGTCAGAGCAGCAAAGTTAGTCCTCACTGTTCTGAGACTGGCAAGAACCTGAAATGGGAAAAAGAGAGGGGTGAGTGAAGAGAAGAAGGTGAAAAATAAGGAGAAACCTCGCTAAACGAGGGAAATCAAGGATACTACAGCTTCAGGTTCAACTGCTGTATGTATGTTTCTGTTTCTCTTCTCATGCATGGATTTGTTCAGCTGAAAAAACAATCACAGTGGCTTCCCTCATTGAAGTGCTCTGCTGCAGACTGAACAAGCTCAATTGGTGGAAAAGCTGCCGATAAGTAGTATATACAATTGCGCCAACGGTTCACGGACACAGATAGCCCCAACATCGCCCAAAAACGCTTGGGACAAACCTGAAGAGTTGGCATGTAGTCTAATTCTGGTTTTGAATGCCAATAAATCAGAGTTATAGCTGTTTCTACTGTTTCATTGTACAAAATAATTTTTAAATGTCTTACTACACTTTTTAGTCTTTGCCTGATTATGTGGCAGGTCAATGAGTTTAATATCCAACTGCAGGTAGACCAAACAAAACTTAAGACATTAGATTGTAGCATGTACACAGATTGTGTTAATGAGCAAATGCTAAAGAGCACTCATACAGTAAACACACATAAAGACTTAGAGCAAGCTGTTCAGTACAAAGAGAATGTGTGTGGGTGTTTTCTGTGAAATTGAAACTATCACCTATTTCTCAAAGCGGTGACTAAGGGCCAGTGAGGAACAATTTGAGATTCTGGACAAACTAGACACTATTAGTTTCAATGGAAATGCTGAACATTTGAATTTAATCCCTGAAAACGACAAGTGCTCGATTGTGCTACCCACTGCTACAGAAAAATATGGTACAGTAGAAACCTCAGAGAACCAGGATTAGAGTAACCTAAAACTTGCGTTCTCTGAGTAGCATGAGTGAGCGTCTCAAATTGGGAACGCCTTGGCATGACATCCTCAGAAGCTTCTATTGCATTCGGCCAGCCAGGACTGGCTGGAGCAAGGCACGTCAGAGTCATGGTGGGTGGAGCTCTGAGTTTCAGGGTTGTTAGGCCCACTTGTGGGTGGCTGACCCAGCTGGCTTTCATGTGGGTTGCTAGGGCTAGGTGAGCACAGGTGTGAATGGTTGTTAAGCTGTCTGGGGAGGGAACTCAGTGCTGCATTGTAGGTTGGTGACAAGTAATGCTAAGGCCACCTCCTCTGTTCAAAGACGGCCGTTCCAGTTTGACATAGATAGATTCCTTTACTCCTCTTTCAAACCATCTGACTTGAAAAGGAATGTTTTTTTCTTCTTCAGATGTAAGTAGGCAGCAGAGTCTTGACCTGAGGAGTTTACCCTCCTGTGATGTGCCATTTGTTTATGGAGAGGTTGTTTTGTATCCCCAATGTACAAATCTGCATAAACTACTTTACATTACTCTGTTTATGCCTGGGTGTTTTGTCCTTGGGATGGACAAGTTCTGCCTCAGTGTGTTGGTAGGTTTAAAGTGTGCTGAGATATAATGTTTATTGAAGATCCTCCTGAGTTTTTCAGATGTTCCCGTGACATTGGGATGATGATGTTGTTAAGTTGTCTCATCTCCTCGAATCTGTCTGCTCTAGATCTTTTGACAAAGGTCCAGTTTGGGTAGCCACAGGTTTTAAATGCTCCCCTGATGTGCTTCTTTTCTTTCTCCTTCCCCTCTGACTTAGTGAGCACGGTCTCAGCCCGATGGTTAAGGGTTCTGATGACCCCCAGCTTGTGCTCCACCGGAAGATGAGAGTCAAACAGCAGACCTGTGTGTGTAGGTTTTCTGTACACCTCAATGTTGAGCCTTCTGTCTTCTTCAATGTGTACTACAAAGTCCAAGAAGGGCAGACTGTCTTTTCCTTAGTCTTGTCCATGTAGATGCGTAAAGCCTGCACTGGACACAACATAAAACACATGTGATGTAATATGTAACTGCTGATGCATCTCTAAGGCAGGGGATTAAAGGACACCAGGTAAATTGAGGAACATGACCCCAACACCTTAGGTATAAAAGCAGGGTTAGGCTGTAGGTTAACTCTTGCATTCCCAAAGAGAACTTTGTGCACGCTTGGTGTACTGAAAGACTATGAAACCACTCGTTTAGCTGAAGTGAGAGACAGCAACAAGGCTGTTTTTAAAGCCCCCATTTTCAGCTTCACATTCTCCAGTGGCTCAAAAGGTGTGGCCAAAAGGGCATCCATAACAGTGGGTAGGTCCCAGGACAGAGCCAAAGTTTTAGAAGACCGGGAGCCTATGGCGTGTGCCTCTCATGAAGCAGCGGACCAAGGGATGCCGCCCTGCTGCTTCCCCCTCAAAGCTAATGTGTCCCTTCTTAAGGGAGAGCTTTTCTCTGCCATGGACTCTTTTGGAGCCTGGGTGGAGCCTGGGGGGCTGACTGAAGCCTGGGCAGCCTGGGGATTCTGAAAGTGGGAGGAGGGTGCACTGCCACCTGGGTGAAGATTTGCCAATATATATGGCAAAGGGGTGGCTCATGGTGCCTGTCTTGGCAGAAACAGCTTCAGGGTTTCATCCTTTTCCTCTCCTCATACCTCTTCTGCATCATTGTGACCGCCAGGATGTAATTGGGGTGTCAAGGAGGTCCTCATTCTCTCTTGTTGACAAGGTAGTGAGATTCTGCCAGCAAGCTCTCTCCTGCAGGACCAACAACCCCGGGGCTCTTCCCTGGCGATTCCACTAGATTGCCACCTTGTGCAGGTGGAGGTAATGATAAGTAATGATGTACACCTCCTCCCACAATGTCGGGTCAGGCATTAAGGCCTGAACTGCTAGTGCAGCCGCCTTGTATGCGTTGTCTTTCAGGCTGGATTGGAAATGATGCACCTTGGATAGAAGACTGGACCCTGGTGACAGGGATATTTTCTGGTGAAGATGAGGGCTCTGGCAGCACAGTGTCAAGTCCTTTTTATAGGGGGCAGGTCTCCACCCTCCATGACACTGACATGCCTTGCTCCAGCCAATCTTGGCTGGCAGAATGCAATAAGAGATTCTGATGAGGTCAAGCCAAAGGCGTTCCCATTGTGAGAGACGAAACAAATACTATGAAAGAGAACAGCAAGTGACATTACATAAGATAAATTGGTCATTTTCTTTATAACTACATTAGTGACTTAACCAAAATCCTTGTGGACCTCTTACGTTTTTCTGAACAGGAACTACAGGAGGTTGCATTTTGTATATTACAATTTAAACATAGTCTGTATATAGTAAATCCTAGTAAAAATGGCCTAATATTACCACGTAATGAGCAATATGCTCTGAGTGGAGAGAGGCTTGCACACCTGCAGTACATAACTCTTATTTGTGCCACATGCCAGGCCATCATTGCCACACATTTCCATGATATTGAGAGATATCTTTATTGACGAGGTCATTACGTGGATTGTATCCTCAATTAATGGTTGAATCATTAAATTAACAATTTTCAGAAATACTGTAGGTTAATCTCTGTACAGTTCTGCTACAGTTAGCTTCTCTGCTGGCCAGGACTCAACTGGCCCATTACTGACAAGAGAAGCTCAAACAACTTTTAAAAACTTCAATTCACATACGTACGTATCACTATTCACTCAGACACAAATACTAAAATCACTTGTAATGGTGCTGTGTTTCTACCACGCCTGTAAAACTGTGTTGTACAAAGTAGCTCCAGTGCTGAACCACATTTTTGAACCCTGCTGGCACCAAATCCATGTTGCCAAACAGCCACTGGGTTTGGATTCTGTATTTCTGTACCATTGGGTATTATGAGAGTGGCCCAGAGAGAGAGAGTGGTTTTAAAGAACCACCAATACAAAATGCTACTAACCTGTGCAAATGGAGTCACTATCATGTCCTCTCCATGCCTGCAAAAATGACAGACAAACACACACAGACATCGAGTGAAAAAGCCAAGTGAGATGGGACAGAAGGGAAAACACGTTTTTTTTTTTATTCTCAAAACACAAATAATGACAACAACAACAAATATGTCTCCCTGTTTGTTTGTTTGTTTGTTGTCATCGTCTTAATGTGAGGGCTGTATAGGAATGCTACAGTTAGCTATGACTCATAGCCGGTCTCAAATATAGAACTGAATAAAACAAGTTGAGAAGAGGTTTTTTTAATTTTACAAATATTTCTTATAGGCAAAGATGCAGATTAGAGTTAAACCTCAGTGGGCAAAGCCATAGTGCCACTGCTTCAGACAGTATTGAAACCAAGTGGAAATGACAATAAGTGAGAAGAAGATAGTCCAGCATTGGTTACTGGCAAGTAAACAATTATCAATTTTGCTGCTACCCCTTGAGGTTTAACCTAAACAGTGAAAAGTGATGTGTTAAGTGATGTTTCTTTGACTCAAATGACACATTTTAGCTCATTGTTTTGGTTCTTTGACAAATTAATCCAAGTGAGTTTAGCAGCTAAAATGCCAGATATTTGTTTGCAAGAGAATACTAAGTTTACCTTCATTGGGTGGCTATAAACAAATACGACAGTCATAACAGCTTAATAACCCCAAATCAGGTGTGTGTCTGTACTAGGGTTACACTAGATGCAGATTTAATAACTCTTAATCAAGGAATGCCTCCAAAACACATATTTATTTAACAATAACTTCGTGCAGGTGAAGAGCAGTGTTCATGCAGTGGGCAATGGAAAAGCAAACTTTTGAGGAGGCAGTGCTTTCTGGAAGCTTTGGGGTCACAACATGCATTTCATAACCATTCAGACTTTAAATCCATGCTGCTAGTGAAAAGTACAGTGCCAACTCAGCCTGTGCATCGCTGTCCAGCAAACATTTTGACGTTGGGAAACCACGGTTTAAGTCTTAAAAAAGCCATTCTAATGTGATTATTATTAATATGCTTTTTTATCAAATTGGCAGATATTTGCACTCCCTTGGCCTTGGGTTAACTTCAAACCTGTCAAATCTGTCAAATGTTTGCTGGGGCTGTTTCAAATACTTTGGTTCGTTCTTCAGGTTGTGGGTGGGAAAAGATGACGTGTAAGCCAGGGAACAGGGGATGGGGTTGGGTGGAAGAGGTAGCAGGTTTGACTTATGACGACATTGCACAGCACAAAGAGGCAGAGAAATCACAGCAGTCTTCACACTTTGTCTCACCGAGGTAGCCAATTGACTTCCCAATGCTTCAATCCTTCCTCCCTTCAAAACAAAGGAGCGACAGCTATTGGTGGTCATGGCCCCATTTACTCTGGCTTCAAACAGACTGCTAGCCGCACAGAGAAATCTTGACTGTATAAACAGGCTGAAACTGGAGGAAAATCAAGCCCTGAGATCAGATCATAGTTTTGACTTTAGCTGTACGTCTCGACTAAATTTGATTGTTTTGCTGTTTACAATGACAAACATGAGCTCCTCTTTAAAGCCAGACATCAACAAAACTGTTTTTTAGAGTGTAAACTGGACCTTGGGTGGGTTAATATAAAAAAAATAGTGACAATATATTCTCTACTGTAACAGTAGTGATACAATCCATGTGATCTGATACAGCATATAATATATATAGATCCCAACTGAAAGAGTCACAACATTTTTAAACCACTAATGAGTGATTTGGGAAACATGGAGATTTGTTGGTATCCAGCAGCTAATCTGGATCCAAATGAAAAAATGAATAAATAGACTTCCAAAAGCGTCTTGAAACAACAATATGTCCCTGGCAAATTACAAGGCACTTTCAGGCCTTCTATTATCTGTAGGTTCATGGCTGTTTCTTCTGGAGGAACCTCTAAGTTTCCCTCCAAATCCAGCTCAGCAGCCCCACAAACAAAAATACCACATGCAGCATGTCGAAGGTCGATGGCTGGATGGTTTATTGCTGTTTGAATTTTGAGGGTAAAATACTCACAGGTCGCTGGCAGTGGACGAGTTGCGGGACATGGCTTTGGGTGAGAGGTCGAAGTCTGAGTCGGAGCGGTATAGGAAAGACTCGCGGCGTTGACTGTGGGGGAAATTGGCCTGAAGTACCAGACCAGAACCCGGGCTAGTCTGAGAGTCCAGTGGACTGCGACCCACCGACAGGCCATTCTCCACATCAAAACTACAGAGAGAGAGAAAAAGAGAAGAAATACATAAATCCTTATGTTAAAGCTTCTGTTAGTTCCACTGGATAATGACTCAAACTGACTCTGACTGACTGCAATTACTCACAATTAGGGTTACAATTTGCCGAACGCAGCAAAACATTAGATCAAAGCAGTGTAAAGACAACAAATGTTAAAATACCTTTAATCAAAGGATAAACAAGGATCATAAAAAAATCTACAATGAAACAGTGTAGCAAACCCTATGACACTCAATTAATCTGATATACTTCACCTAAATAATCCTATGTGCCTCTGTACACATGTAGAAAAGAGAAAAAACAGAAAGCTAAAATAAGGCTAAGACAATATATGTATGTAGGAATACCCTCAGCCTAGTGAGTGGAGCTGGAGGTTGCATGACCGAATAGCAAATGTTTTCCAAATAAGGTACTATGTTTCTTTCAGCAAATCATCCCAAACAAAAAAAAATCATCTTAATGACAAAAACACAAAAACAATTTCTATGTGATAGTCTGAACAGAATAAAGAGGCTACATTCAAATGTTCTATCCTGAATGTGAGCGTCTTTTTGAACAGGTGACCTTGTTACTTGCATTTTGCAATCAAGCGCACACTCACACACATCTTTCCCTCTGCTATCTCTGTGTGACGCCAGTGCTGACTTCATGCATGGTACGTCAGTAGAGCTACTTACCAGTCCAGCGCCCGCTCCCACCCCTCCCACTATCATCCCATCATAAGCACCACAATGAAAGGCACCCCTTTTACTAATAATGCACTTTCTATTTAAGCGCCACTTTAAAAAATTGGATTTTATTGGTATGATCACAATGTCCCTTCTTGCCAGCTGGATTCAGTCTAACTCCTGTAACCAAACAGTGTCACAGCCGGACTTGGACCTGATTTAATCCTTTTGAAATCCTTCCAATCGAGGGGTTCAATATCGGAAACATCCGATCAACAAATTCCTTTTAACATAGAATGCCCTTTGAAACAAACAATATTTTTTGTGCAGCCAGGAAAGAGCTAAATACAGAAAGATGAACAAAGAGGGGCAGAGGAGAAGCTGACTTTGAGTTTGGTCTGAGCACACAGAAAGGGTTTGTACAGGAGTGGAGGGAAAACATGGGCAATTTTCTTCTTTGCTGCATTTTTTTTCAGCCTCACTGTGGTCCACATTCCCTCTATGGGGCTATGCCTTGCTCAAGGACACGGTGGCATGACTGATCAGGGAGTAAAGTACACTCTTCATTCCCCGAACAAGTCTGAAGATTGAAACCAGCGACTGTTCACTTCTTCTCTGACCTTAATCCAACCAAGTGTGCAAAATAAACTATAAGATATGAGTGTTCCATGATTTAAATGAGATTTCTGAGGACATTTGAGAGGACATTTTGAGGTAATTTTATCAATTAAATGTATTGTGACCTCGACAACCTCCTTCCTTTGTTATAAGGGAGGTTGCTTCTGTGTCTATTTTTAGCCCAGCATGCCTGCAGCGCTCCAGCAATAGCAGCGCCTGATAAATGAACGATGGCTATTATGCAATCGATGTTGAATGAAAGACCCAATTCACAGACAGACAGACAGACACACACAGAGGAGGTGATCAGAAGGCTGTATCCAGCACAGTGATGTGGTTCAGCATCTCACACCTGATTGGTGTGACGTGGCACAGAGGGGCCGGGCTGCAGCAGGGCTTACCTCAATGATAACACCCCTACCCCACCGACACCATCACTACACCTCACCCAACCCCATTCTACACCCTACCCTCCCCCCGGCTCGGTGTAGTCGGCCATGACAAGGCTCCATCAGAGGAGACCAGTGACGACAGAAGCTAAAAATAGATCGGCCTGCCAGGAGAGAGGGGAGCGGGGAGACTTGTGATGGAGCTGACGTAGATACCCCCCACCCCCAGACTGGTTGCAGATGATTTCTCCCCTCCTCAGAAACACATTTTTTATAGGTTGATGCTTAAGTGCCTCTAGATGAAGTAAAAATACAATATTTGCTATTTATACTCCATATTCTATTTTTATTTTCTATTCCCTGAGTGTGCAGGTAGGAGGTTGAAGTATGTATCTCAAGGACACTTTGTCAAAGTAAGTAGATGCTGTTTGAACACGGTCAACTGCTACTCAGGCAAAGCAAATCATTGAATTACATGACACAGTGGGAGCTGTGATTGTATTCAGCCGTGATTTTACTGTCTGACCTCACTTTTCCTTCAGATTTTTTTCTCATCGGTGTGGAAAAGCCAACTTGAATGAATGAATGAAACCCAGACTTATGGTATATTTTGCGGTTCAGGTTTTTACAACAAGGTGACCTACCACCTCCATTTACAGTGATCCATGACCTTATTTTAACTGAGAATAAACCCTCATCCTACAGACACACACACACACACACACACAGATAGAATCAGAATGTAGCTCCTGCCACCACCACTCTTTTTACTGCCGTCGCTACTGTATAGTGCTCTGAAACGGCAGCATGCCATCAGCAAATTCTTATT
>OMLP01034100.1:0-11169 GCA_900302685.1 Spondyliosoma cantharus
ATTCATTCATAACACACACACACACACACACACACACACACACACACACACACACACACACACACACACACAATTTCTGAAACCTTGTGAGTGAAGTCTGACATTTTCCAGGTTCAGGTGTTCATTACTTCTGAATCATTGTAGTTTTTGGACAAGAATACGTAATCTAAGGTCACTGAAAATATCAGTTAGGAACAGCTCGTTGTCACCAGCTGTTCCTAAATGCACCACAAAGATAGCTGATTGTTAAGTTTCATTCCCAGGACATCTAATAGCTACATTTTGGGTTGGTAGAGTGTTGTAAGTAATCGATAACCCCCCTCAAACGCATTCAAACTGAAGTATGGAGCCTGTTACGAAGATGTAAGGAGTAGAAAGTACAGATATTTGAATGTAATAATGTGAAGAGGAAAAGTCAAGATTTGTCAGTAAGTAATACAGATACAGATACCTGGGGAAAAAACAGTATTTGACATATTAAGATTGTATAAAAACTCCTTAAACAGTGAAATAACACGAGAGGGCAAAAACAGTCACCAGATGTTATGAGTGGACAAAAAATAGTGTTCACCTTTGTGGCTGTCGGCAGGTATTTTCTTGACATTTTCTGAGCCTTTTTTTTTTTTTTTATGTTTGCTTATTTAGTTGTGAGTATGTTGTAATGAGAAATACTGTGAAGCCAAGCTAATCTGTGTCAGGAAGATTAGAAACGACCAACACTTCTTTCTTTCTGTCTCTTCTGTGTGTTTTTTATAAAAGCAACAATTAGAAACAGTTCCACCAGAGTTGGGAAAGAGCTCATATGAATCGGCTGTGTTGTTTTCCAATATGCAGGTGTTTTATCTATGGATCGGCAAATGCTGCAACGACATGTTCATCCGGGATGTTCTGGGCTGCCCCAACTATGCTTCAATACCCCCCAACATGGTCAGTAAGACACGCTTTTCTCCTCAAACATGTCATACAGCGAAACAGGTTTGCTGGTGTAGCTCCCTAGAAAGCTCTGTCACGACCGCAGCGTAGGCGTGACGGTAACAGCCAGAACGAACCGTGGCTGTCAGCTCTTGTTTATGCTGCTCATTGTGTGTTTTCTAGAAAGGGTTCAATGCAGCAGAGAGCCACCTACAAGCCTCACACTCCGGGCCACAGGCATATTTCTGTTAACCGCTCTGTGCGGCCGACATGACTGTGTGATTCCACATGATGTTGTTGATGTTTTTTGGTTCTTGTGTCTTTCCCTTTATGAATCCCAGAGTCACATTCCTGAGCTGGAGACTCCGCTGTCTGAGAGAGTGCGAGCGCTCCTCGACTGGCTGCAGGATAACAGAGCGTTCAGCTCCATGATACAAGTCATCAAGTAAGCACCACCGCATATCTGGAGCAACATCTGACTTTTGCTAACACTCAGGGAGCAGAATGACTGTAGAACACATCTTCTGACAACCAGATGCTGGATTTTAGTCTTAAAAATGTGTTTACAGTCATCAGCAGGGACCTTTTTTAAATGACCATAACGGCTAAAGAGTTTCACTTCCTCAACTACCAAAGATACCAGATGCCCAACATTTAGGAAGGTCTTGTGTCAGAAGACAGAGAGAAGGTTCAGATTGAAGTTTAGTGCAAAGGAAAACATTTAAGAACCAAGTTTGTTTGCCTTTACTTCCGCTGCTGCTGCAATCTGTTTTTTGGAAGCACTGAAATTAATCTCCACAATAATGAGCCAAGATGTGGAAGAGGGAATATGAAAAACCCTCAGGTTATTTATTTTTGTTCCTTTTTAGAACACTGAAGCCACACAATGCTCACTTTGTACTTCACTCCGCCCAAAAGGAATGTCAGGAAACAATGCCAAGATATACTGCAAACAGTCAACGAGCCTATGGAAGTCAGAGGTCGTGGTTAGCCTGTGGTGGTGTCTCTGAGGCAAGAGGGCTGGAAGATAGTGATGAAATGATTAATAGGAACATAAAAGATCAACAGCAAATATCAACAAAAATATTAAACATCCTCTATTTTTAGCTTGTCAAATGTGAGAATTTGCTGCTTTTCTCTGTTTTATGACATTCAAAATTGAATATCAGTCAAACAAAACCAGACAGCAACTTTGGCTCTGGGGAATATTGACATGTTTCCCTATTTTTAATTGATTTATTGTTTTCTTTCTTTTTTTTACCAACTTTGAATAAAAAAAAAAACAAGTCAACAGAGACGGGAGTGATGGCAAATCCACCAACAGATGAATCTTCATTGAATTAATCATTTGTTGCAGCCGTGCTTTACAGTGGTGTCTCCACTGCATGCGAGCAGCCAACAATGTGATCAGATTTCGGACGTTGGCTGTCTGGACCGAATCCCTTAAATATGCATTCTGTTGTGTCAAATAAACAAACCACGTACCCGTCAGCTGTGCGGTGTAGATCAGACGCCATCACACGTACTTTGATATCTAGATGTCTCTACAGTGGACACACATACAGTATAGCCAACAGCAAGTAGAGACGACAGGTCAGATCAGCTCTGTGATGATCTCCCTCCAGCCAGCTGGCACCTTATTTAAGTTTTTGTAGTTGAAGGCGACGTCATTGTTCAGGTAACTCCTCATTTCAACTTCATGAATCATCCGTTCCTCATCCATGACAAGCTTTCAGTGTAAGGAAACGGAATGAAAGGAGAAACAGGATGTTGGGCTCAAAAAGCTGCGCCGCCAGTTAGGACACTCGTATAGGATGCAGACTTAGTTGCATCAATGAATCGAATTAGTTATGTAGTCATTTCTAAAGAATCTTGATTCCAGCATCTTGGATGTGAATATTTTCTGGTTTCTTTGTTCCTCGTGACAGTGAACTGAATCACAAAACAACATTTGCGGATGTCATCTTGAACTTTAGCAAACACTGGTCGATGTTTTCTGACATTTTATCGACCGAACAACTAATTGGTTAATAGAGAAAATAATGGGCAGATTAATTGATGAAGAAATGATTTTTTTAGATGCAGCACTAATCTGAGTAGTGTATCTGTTTTAAGCCAAAAAGCAAACAGCACCATGGATGGCTTTTGGTGTTGGCTTTCTGGAAAATGTAGTCATGTACTATAGAAACAGGGTGTGGCCGGTTTCATGTTAAAGTGGAATCGGTCTCTCAGCAGACCTCGTTCTGAGGTTGACAGGAAAATATTTCCAGTGTAAACACGTAGTAAGCAGTGAGTTCACTGATTGACAGCGTTGGTAAAAGCTTCCACAGGGGCTGCATTGTTTCTGTTTCCTGTCACTCCTCCTCTGTCGCACGCCATTGTTACTCAACTACATGTTTACACCGCAGTATTGTTGTGTAGGACGGCTGATGTCAGGACAAATGGTCTGAGAGGTATCTAGGCGGATGTTTGCTCTAATCTGACGGAGTGAATGTCATGGGTTAGATGAGGTTTCTTGAGCCAGACAAACAAAAAGTAGATCCGCTTAGATTTGAGTTTTAGTGCTGTAAAGCTTTCAATTTCAACTCATTTTAGGACAGTGCACTATTCTATGAATGACATAAGAGCCACAATTAACAGTTTTTTTTCATTATCAATTAATCTAATCGCTTACTTACTTGATTATTTAGTCAATTAAATGTCAGAAAACAGAGAAAATGGTTCCATAATTTCATAACATTACATAAAGTGTTATGTCTTGTTTTCCCAAAGATATTCAGTTAAATATCAAACATCACAAAAGAAAAGTATCAAACCCTCACATAAGAGACGTTTCTATCATTTTATTATATGTAATTATATTATTATATTAATAATTATTTGAACATGTGTGTAAAAAGTCATAAAATTACAACGCAAATGGAAACAATCATCCCCATATTTTCCCCCCAGCTGGAGCTGACACCTCTTTTACACTGATGTTAGCGTGTATATGCAGGTTCTTTTTAGTGATTTGGTGTTGATGACATTTTTCTCCTTGTTTGTCACGTTGGTCATCATGAAGGCATCAGAGAAACGGGGAACAGTACATAGCACGAGATCATAAACCTGATCAGACTACATCCAGAACTTGTGTTTAATTCAGAATAGTTTTTTGATAGAAGTAGTTTAGGTGTGAGACATCTTGCCTCTTTTCTCATCTCTGTTGAGAGTTGCATTTGCAGTACCGATCAGACATAAGACAGGCACAGAGACCATAAACAACGGTTATTTATTTATTTATTTTTAAAACTTTCAATCTCTGCTCAAACTAACTGATCTTGAAGCGCTGATTGACAGAAACAGATGGAAAGATATTAACAAGCCTGCACCCTTAACTTCAGCGCACGTCAAAGCATCGCGCAATGAAGAGTGGTGAATTTATTGTGTTCCCATCAGTCAATCCAAGATGGAAACGATAAATACCTGTGACCACTGCAGAGCAGGTGTCCGTGGGTATTTGGACCAGTGTGAAAGGAGGATGACTTGCAGTTGCTATGAGCCTGCCGTTAGACGCCCCTTTTGCGATTATGATTGGATTTTGAAACAATCCAGAGAGTTTTTTTCCCCTCTCTAGCATAATGGAAATTGGTGCAGCCAGACCTTTCTCCAGCACTGAGGGCGCACATTCAGAGATTATGCAAGAGTGCATTTCAACCAACGTGGAAAAAAATGATTACATTTGACATGTTTCTTTATTTGGTAACAGCACCCAGCCTTACAAACAAACAAACCAAGCACTGCTCTCTCTTCATTTGTTCTTTTCTTCTTGTTCTCCCCCACAGGGATGAAGCTTCAGCTAAATCTGCGTTCTTCCAGCACCTGGTGGAGGATCGGTCTGAGTCGGCTTCATCCTATTATGAATTCCTGCAGCACATTCAGCAGCAGTTGTCCAAGTAGGCTCCCATCACATTGAGAGAAACTTCAGTCTTCAAACCCAGGCGTGAAAAGGGATTTCAGCCTCGTAGAGTGAAAACTAGCGTTAGCCACTGACGGACACCCAACGCTCCTTCAGACAGGTTTTAGCGAGGTCGGTTAAATCCGACAAAACAAATCCACCCTCGAAGCTCATTGGTCAGCCGGGACCTGACCATCACAAAGGGAAGGAGGAGGATAGTTGTAGAAAATATTAAAAGTACTGAAAATTAAAATGAAGGAGGAGGATTTGTTCCACTTCAAAATGAAATATTGAACCTCTCCTCGCTGCCTCTTTACCACTGTCAGACCCCCGTCTATCCTCTCGTCAAATCCATCGCTGCTGAGAAAAGAAGGGGGAAGTCGAGCCAAGAAGATGCCACTTCAACACGTTTTAGTTCGAGTTGTTTTTTGGGTTTTTTTGTGAGCCTCACATGTAGCTAGTGCTGTTTTTTTTTTTTTTTGTTATAATTTATTCCCCTCCTCACTCCCCCAAGACTCTTTTGAATACACTGGAGAACAGAACCGTGCATTCCTTCTGTTGTTTTTTTTGTTTTTTTTTGGCATGTGCTTTGAAACCCGGAACGCATGTCACCGTTTAACCGTTTGCTGCTAGTCTGAGGAAAGACGACTGTGCAAAGGGAAGATCATCAGGCAGTGGTTGGATGTTGAAAAAAAAAAAACACCCATGTCGGCTCTTCTCTCCTCCGCTCTGTGAACTCCTGATTTGTCGAGATCAAACTTCAAACCCACCGCCACTGTCAACAATCTTCTTCTCATTTGTTTTATTTTTCCAGTCGCTGACTGAAGTTGCTATCCACTTTGTAACTATTGAAAAGAATCTTTTATGTGCGATAATTTATGAACCAGCTTATTAAATAAAAAACAAAAACAGAATCCGCTCGTTTCATGTCATGTGACATTAACCAGGAATTTATCGTGCCTCTGCTCTACATCCCAGTCCACATGTTCCCACAGTTTCTGCACACAAACAAACATTGGCCGAGTCAGGGGATGATGTAATGTCACTCTCTCACTCAGACAACACGTGACTTTTCAGGACTTTGGCTAATTGCTTTCATGCTTCGACATGTTTACATCCTCTGTCACTCCCTCCGCTTCACGCCTCAGTGGATTTTATGACTCCTTCACATGTCTCATAGCTGCATTCAGCCTCAACCAGGAGGAATTCTTCTGGTCATAATTCAGTTGTGCTTTTGAAGAGTTTGATGTCTGAATTTATTATCAAAATAACTAAAAACATGCCCGCTTTAAGGATCCAGTAAGATATTTTACTAATAACTTTTGTCAGCTCTGGATGAATCTTTTTATGCATAATCACAAAATGTCTCTTCAACAGTATAGGTCAGTGTTCATTTGTGTCCAGCCGGTCGGCCACCTCGTCTAAAGTACAGCGAGCATAGAGTTTGGTTTTAGTTTGAAAAGTTGGAAAAATGAAGCTATCTTAAATTCTTTTAGTTTTACAGATGTTTCAACTAATTTGAGTAACGGTGGCATCCAACCACTGAGCTGCAGAACATTAGCACCAGGCCAAAATAAAATTGTATGATCCAGTAAAAAATAACTTTGCAGGCTGTTATTTGGTTAGGTTACTGGTCTGAACTGGATTCAGCCTTCAGCGCTGCATCTTCTCTTTATCACTACCTTTCATGCACACAACAACAACGGGATATCATTTGTTTTGTTTTGTAAAATGGGTCTGTGGTGTAAAATACATTTGTGTTCCCCTGTGTTACAGTGTCTGAAAACCTTAAGAGAACTAAATTCTCTAAAAATGAGAATCTTGGCAGTTGACGGTCACAGATGCCTTCCACTGTGTTATGGACAGCCGAACTGTGATTTTGTTCAGTTAAGAGTTAATTAAAAATTTGTATCGCGAGACACATGTTTACAATGTGCGCGATAAAAGAAAAAGTAATAAAATTGCACATTTAAAAGGTAAGTATTACTTTTATTGCTGTATTTTTAAAGGTCTTCAATTTTCTGATATAGTTCCAGGAAGTTATTTGGAGCTAATTGTTTGTATTATTCTGTTTTCTAGATAATTTGTGAATTTGTTGTTCCAAATTCCATTCACCCACACTTAAAATACATAGAAAAGTGTTACCACATAAATGTAAAAAAAACAAAAGATGTTGAAAGGTGCAACAAAAAATTGTCAAAGTCAAAATCGGGTCCGACATTTGGCATTTTCCTATTATCCATATCTGTGATTTTTCTGTCAGATTACCGATAGAAATAAACTAATTTGAAAACCGAGCTACTTTGGCGCTGATGCAGTATCCTCTCACACAATGCCCCGCCCACAACAAAATCTGATTGGTAACACGTCGCAGTTAACAGCCTATAAACGCTGAATAACCTGAATCTGCAAAGTAACTACTAACTACATTTATGATGTGAAGAAATGATGTCAGTTGTCAGTTGTTTGCCTTGTGCTGTGATGTGTGCAGCCTCACAGACCAAAGGATGCGTGGGAGTATACGGGCAGTTGCATTTACATGGTTTCAGATCTGTTTTCATACGTAAATGGGGCGTAGATGAGCCTTAAACGTATACACTGAATCTAACATTAAACAAACTCTTATCAGTAAATGCCGCTCTTTGGTTCATGGAAATCATTTAAGAAATCTTTCCCATACCCTTCCAGACTTGTCCTGTGTTTTTCTTAAACATCTCAACAACAGGAAATAATAGGAAAAAAAAAATAAGAAAACATCCTTTCAGACTTCACAGACCTGCAGAGGACCCTCGTCTAAAGAATGAAGTTTGTTTTCTCTAAACTGAGTCGAGCTGCTTGAGAAGTAGCTGCAAAATGCTCTGAGGCTAATTGCCTGAGCTGTAGTAAACACACACGACAGCCAGTGAAATGCTCTCCGCTCCATTTCCAAACAGATCTGGCTCCCATATGGTCTCACTGTTACCGCTTGCATGGAAAACTGCACCCCGGACCTCAAATATTTTAGCCAATCACGCTTTCGGCGCAGCCAGGCAGAAGGCAAAAAAAAAGATGCACATTTATAAAGTCTCAAATTCTCTGTTTTCATTCGTTAAAAACTTAAAAAAAAAAAAAGATGTTACAGTCTAGCATATGAGTGACATCCAGCTGGAGAAGGGCGTTGGAAAAGTCTTTCCACACACTTTAAAGCACTTCTTTTTTTTTACACATGTAAAAGTTGACATGTGAAGCCAGATGTTTGTCTCTGCTCGTCTCACACTCACACACGTGCACAGACCCGAACAGATCGAGCTCCCAGGCTGTCGTTGCGTTTTTTAAAAGCCGTCACTGTTTCAGTCAACAAGACGTTGGACCAGCTCTCCTCCCTCTTTTTTTCACCCAACAAACAACAAGCGGGTGCTGTTCTGCGGCTATATTTAAACTCCAGTTTCGACTGGTCCAACCCTTCACACTCCCACTTCCAACGGTCCAACCCACCCCCCTCCTCCTCTCACCCACCTATAAGCCACAGCTCTGGTCCAACTTTCCTTCTCACTACAGACCCTCTTTGATAAATTCACGATCATGAAGTCACAGTTTCCCCAACTGGCTGCTGAACATGTTACCTCAAGTATTTTACTCTGCTGTGAATGGCCAGAAAAGACAAAGAGCGAAAGAGGGGAAACCACAACGAGAGCAGAAAAGCTGAAAATCCATAACGTTCCTGTTGTTAGTGTCTGTTTTGGGGGTTTATTCTGGTGATTTAAAAAAAAAAAAAAGTAAAACAATTGTGGTTCACATGTTGGAATATTTGAGGGATTGGAAATGTGAATGTTTCTGACCAGTTCATCAAGTCAGTTGGTTGTAAAAAAGGACATTTACTCAAGTACTCCGCTTAAGTCCAGTTTTTAACCTACTTGTACTTTATGGATTACTTCCAGTTAAGTTAGGAGATGAATATTGTACTTTTACACCACCACATTGATTTGATTACTTTAGTTAATTTGCGGATTGAGTGCTGCCTCAGAGCCCAGGTAGCGTATTTTTAAATTATCAGCAATCTGATAATTGGATCCTATGATCGGTTGACCCACAGTGTAATTTACTCTTACTTGTACTTTTGATAAGTACATTTAATATCAGACACTTTAAGACAGTTACCCAAGTACTGTTTGTATGAGTGTCTTTCCCGTTAAAGGGGCACTCTGTAGTTTCGGAGGAAGAATTTTTAATCAGAAGACAAAAGATTTTCACCTTCATCATTTTCATGGCTGAATAAACAAACTGACAACACAATTTCATACTGTTTTACTTTGTTTATATGTGGCGGACCCTGCCACCTGCCTAGCTTTAAGCAGTGTTCTGGGACCTTGTTTTCCAAGAACAGCTTGTTTATTCACTTATGAGTTTGTATTATCACCTCATTAATATTGTGCTCCTATAACCATAGTAGTATTTTATCCCCATATTTTTACTTGAACTCAAATATAACTGGTGCTTTTCACAACACTGTCCGTGTGAATGACATCACAGTACTTTTGCATTTTGCTGACTTGTTTGTTGGCACGGCTCTTTTATGAGGAGCTGTGTCAGTTGTAATTGAGCTTGAGTTTTGCAGACTTTGACTTTGCTGTTGATTTGAAAAGTCGTTATAATTACTTCCATGCCTCATGAACACAGTCACAGCGGCAACCGTTATTGAGCTTATTTTGTTTCTTCTTCTTGCTGTTCTTCTTCTTCTTGCTCTCCTTTTTCTTTTCTTCTTGCTCTTCTTTGACTTTTTGCTGCTATTCATCTTCTTCCTGCTCTTCTTTTTCGTGTTCTTGCTCTTCTTCATCTTCCTGCTCTTGTTTTTCTTCTCTTTATCTTCTATTTGCTCTTCTTCTTCTTTCTCTTCTTCTTTTGTTGCTCTTCTTCTTCTTCTTCTTCTTGCTCTCCGACTTAAGGTGCAAGCAGCCACCTACAGTATCAGAGTTTGTAAATGCTGCCCCTTTTTAGGTCAATGAAAGCTCTATTTACTGGCTAGAATAAAAAGCCCTGAAAAGTAAGATCCTGTCAGAGACAGCATTTCATAAAGATTATAAAATTCCTCCAAACGCAGCAACTCCTGAAATGAACAACTTTTCTGAGGGAGTCTGTGCTGGATTCGTAAGATCTGACATGTTTACAGTCGATAAAATGTACATAAATTTAGTATAAATGCTGAAATCAGTCGTAAGTGAGTGCTGAGGTGCACCATCGCTGACTCCTGCACACAGTTTGTTCAGTTCTGATTTTATCAGATTATCCCTCCACATCTTCCTTTTCACAGTCCCTGAAATCCAAACCAGATTGTCAGACACGTACTCAGCTGCGGTCCTGAGCTTCTATGGAAGTCGACTGTTGGCTGCAGTCAAGAGCAGTCTCTGTGTTCGTCCTGTAAGCAAACAATGTGGTGTTGTTACAGCGGATATACTTCAGATAGTCCTGGGCTGCAGTCAAATAGAGAGAGGACTTCTTTTGTAGTGGGAAGATATTGAAGTCAGGGGCCAGATAAGGAGCTCATGTGCCTTGTTTTCATCCCTGTGGTTTTGTCTTTATGAAGGAGACCTGTATCCTCTTCACCGACATTCACTCCGAGTTCATTACTCGTCGCTCAAGCACGACTTGAACTCCAGAGCTCGACAAGCAAACGCCTGCTCTCGTAACACCTGTACGCCAAAGCATCATTAATGTCCTCGGCTCTCATCGCGTGTCTTCATCACAAACAAACGCCGCTGTTTGTTCAGCTTTCCTGCAGCTTGACGCAGCAACACGCCAGCTCTCTCCGCAGAATAACCTCTCCGCCTCCTGATGGAGCTTTCCAACTGTCAGGAGGAAGAAACGGAGGAGCCCAGCCGAGTTTATTATGACGAGCATTCCTCCTCAGAGTCCTCAACTTGAACCACATGTAGAACGACTTCAGAGAGAGGGAACTCAGCCGAGGCCTCGAAAACGCACCGCAGACACCAGCAGTGTGTTGAAACTGGAGGGATTTTCTGTAAAAACGGTGTTTTCCACTCAGCACATCTCCCACTTCCTCCATGTTTAATTAATGAGCTTACAGGAATGAATGCACATGTTCCAGTTGAATTAGATTTTAAGGTCAGTGGTCGATGTGAGACAGGCTGAGGCTCAAGTAATGTATTTTAATGATTTTTTTTTCCCCTCCTAAATTTTCGTGATAGTTTAATCACTCCAAATGACCAAGATGAGAAATGCCAATGACTTGCTGGGGATGACCTACAAAATGCCAATAAGTAGAAATCAATAAATATAACGGGATTCTTACTTTTCAAAAAAAAAAAAAAAAAAAACCGACGAGG
>OMLP01034103.1:0-13925 GCA_900302685.1 Spondyliosoma cantharus
CCTACACCTCAGCCCACCACAAGTTCAAATGCACCAATAGCCACCTACTCCCATCCTCCCACCCACTCTAACCAGCCCTCATCACAACTCTATTTTTGTATTTATGTCAGCACTGCCACTTACCTCCCTGCTCTTAGTCCCAAACTGAAGAATTGCCATTGTTTCACGGTGACCTTCAGTGCATGTTTTGTAAGAACTTTGAAACGGGGTTGTTTTATGTGTTCCATGTTTTTCGGGGGGGACCTGTTTTTCCTGAGAACATGCAGCGTAAACGAAAGACAAAGAGGCAGGGAGAAAGAGAGAGCAGATATTCCGCAGATGCTGAGTCAGACTTATGGGCGACATACAGAAAAAATAAGGCTATATACGCTGGGATTACTTAGAGGGCTACATAGTTTTAGGGGACACATTTTTACCAAAAGAAAAAGATTTTCACTGACTGATTCGGTATGCCTATACAAGCTAATAAAAACAAACTACCTTTGTTTTCATGAACAAATAAACTGAGTAGACAAACTGACCTTAAAGGACAAAACAATTTCATACTGTTTGACTTTGTTTATATTTGGCGGACCCTGCCACCTTTCTACCTTTAAACAGTGTTCTGGGGAGCTTATTTTCCTTTGAGGACAGCTTGTTTATACAGTTATGGAAACTTTATTATAGTAGTAATATAGTTTGTATTATTACATCATTAACATTGTAAGTATCATAATTCTGATTTAGGATTTATTCTCCAAAAACTACACAGTGCCCCTTTAAATTCATGTGATCTTCAGATGTTACACATGTCTTCAGGACAACATGCCCATGCAAGGGTGAGACTGAGCAATGGGAACGTCTAAAACTTAGACGTTCCCATATACAATACTATTTTAGCTTTGGTGGCTAAAAACTAACAAAGCGCACGGACGATCCCTAAATACATCCATACACTCTTTAAAAAAACATGTGCAGCCATAATTATCTGTGGTATAGTGGCAGTCCTTGAAATTATGAATTCATTCAATCAGTTTCACTGTGAATAAAAAAGGCTCTCTAATCCTATAAAGTACCCATTAAATGTCAGCAATAGGGCACCATTGAGAGCTCTTACAATTTTTCTTTTAGTCATGAACTATTATAATATATAGCAGTTAGTGTTCTCAATGGAGAAATAAGTGACCTAAGGATAAATTGTATTCGTATTATATGTGTAATAACTGAGTATGGGTGTTGAGGAAAACGTGAGCACTTTACATACGCTGTATGTTGCTGTGTATGGAAATGTGTCTGACAAAAACCCTGAAAGTACAGTAGACAAATTTTTCACAGCTGGAGCATTCCAGATGGCATGAGAAGTCAATAAAAGAGAGGATGAGGGCCCATAAAGAAACTCAATGCCCAACTGTACCAGGAATTTTATTTATCGCCCTGGCAATGAATGCAGAGTCTTTTATATGGGCTGGATTAAATATATTCTTCCTCCGTTTAATGTTACTGTAGGACGGAGACTTAGTTTTGGACCCAATTCTTTTTTTTCCCCCTAAATATAAAACGTTGTTGCATTGCTCATGTTTCAAAATAAACTTTTATTTTGCTTGTGCAGCTCAGGTAATGAGGGAATTTTGAAAAAGTCAATCTTCTCACATCACGATGTACCATGACTACTCAAAATAATAAAAACCCAAGCAGCGGACGGATGAAATTTGCCTGCAACATGTACCTGCCACTTGAAAAAACAAAACAAGCTGACCTCCCGCACGGCATCTTATTTCTTCACCTGTATTTATTATGTGTTGGTCAAAAGAAGATGTGAGGTAGGGTGCTCTTCATCTTCACTCTTTCTCCCCAGGGTCCCCATCTTGCTCTGGAGATGTCTGTGGGTTCCTTGCTATGGCGTGGCGCTCTGACATTCCCTCCACACCCACACTGGCAGCCAATGTGCCAATTAGTGGCCTTCTCCGCAGGGGTGGGTGTATGGGAGGTGGAGAACACAGAAGAACGAGAGACAGAGGAGAAAGAGCGAGAGAGCAAGCGTGTATATGAGCGTTTCTGGATGTGTGTGTGTGTATATGTAACAAGGCCTCAGACCTCAGACATTCCTTTCGCTATGACCTAGGGTACAATTAAGGGGATGTCCCTCCCCTGCCTCCCCTCCTCGGTGGACCACATCAACGGAAGTCCTGGCCCAGCTGGAGGCTGTAATGACGGGAGGGAGGCCAGGTCGCGACCCTGGTGTGCCACCTCAGCGCCACACCCTTCCTGTTAAGGTCCAGACAGGGTCTACGCCAAGAGAGGAGGAGAGGAAAGGGGACAGGGGAGACTGGGAGTAGGGAAAAGGTTTGGATTTGTTAAGATCTGGAGAGAAGTTTAGAGAGTTTAGGAAAAACTAATATGGTTGTTGTTGTAATGCAAAAAAAAAAAAGGTTTTTTTTTGTCCCTCACCTGTCCAAATTTTCATAAAAGCAAAAAGATGACTCCTTCAAATGAATCATATTATCAATTCACCAGAGCTGCAGCGCTACCCTTGAGGAAAAAAAAAAACAAACTGCTGTTATTGCTGCCCTCCACGAAAGGCTCCTAAGTTTGGACTAAAAGATAACTCGGCTCATTACACACCAATATTACAGGTAGCAAAGGGTGAGATGAAATGCACAGATGGGCTTCACAGAATGTGTGGGTGTCTGGGCATTTGTTAGTATGCCGAGAGAACCATGGGACTGAAAGCTGTGGTCCTCAGCCCCGCTATCGTCAGACAACCAACCCTGATGGAGAGGCTCGGATAATGATACGTCTGTGAGTCTGTCTGTCTGTCATGCCTCTGGATTTGCTTGCTCTTCTATCGTGAGTGAGGAACAGCAGGGGACATGTGGGGGTGGCAAAGTGCGTGTGTGTGCGTGTGTGTGTGTTTGTGTGCGCGGTCTCTATATGGCTTTGTATGTGAATGGCATACAAGCTGGATGGCCGTGTGCGAGTGTGTGTGTGTGTGTGTGTGTGTGTGTGACAGGGGTCCCCACAGATTATAGATGTTGATGAGCGTCTCCTCTCAGCTTGGAAACCCTGTAATTGTCACCTTGCTCAAGTAGGGGAGAGGGGAGAGACACGCATTGGATAACCACAGCGAAAAGCCGCAATCAAAGAAAAGGGGACGCGGAGAGATGTGCAACAAGAAGGAAAAAACAGTGGGCAAAAGAAAAAGAGAAGATTTCATGGTGGACATCACAGTCACCATCTGAAACAAATATTCCGCTGTTGCGATTTACGCTACTTGTGTTACAGTACATACCGTATGTGTGGTGTGCTTTTAATCAAGTCAGTGTGTGAATGTCTCCTTGTGTGTGTTTGTGTGCGTAGGAGGGAAAGTGAGGGACAATCAATGCTTGTCCAGTGACCACAGTCATTACATTATTAGTGCCTGAGCGACCAATAACACTGACAGTGTTCCCACTTTGTCACTAAAACAACAGAGCGACATGTTCATGGACACATCATTGAGCCACAAGTGAAAGTAAATGCTGTTTAAGGTCCATGCATATTGTTATGTAGCGTTGATTAAAGTTTTACTTGTCGTGTGTTTGTTACCTTGTCCCTTTTGGAGAAAAAAAAAGTTTGGCCTTATCTTGTGTTATAAGGAAAAAACAGGCCGTGCACCTTTTTGGACATCACAACATCTTTACTTTAACTCAAGTATGACTTTCGGGTACTTTATTTATCACTGCCCAGGATGCATTGGGTGAAAAGTAGAAAATACCTTGAGTACAGGGATGAAAGTAACTAATAACAGTTACTCATTTTTGGGGTACTTGTACTTTCATTAATATAATTTCAAGTCTGTATTTTTTCTCATACTTAAGTATGCATTACACCGTATAATTTACTTAGTTTTAAAATCATAACTGAGTACAATTTGAATTAATATGCCAACCTTTCATCTGCATGTTTGTAGCCAGTAAGGCTATCTGATCACAAACAGGCCAATGAAAACCCTGAAAAAAGTACAGGCTTTCTGCAGGTTTGAACAAGTCAAATTTAACCCTTTTTAATAAGACCATTTTTTAAGACCATTTTGAACCAACTTTAAGACCTACACGAAGTATGAAAAAGTAAGGAAAAGTAAAGTCCCGGAACTACTTTCAAAAATAACTAAATGTATTGCCATTCACAGAGCAACTCATACAATGAAGAATGGAGTGAGTGAGTGTGTGTCAGGGTTATTATAGCTTTTACATTTTAATTGTTTTTTTATTTTAATTTAGTTTTTCAGTTTGCTTTTATTTCAGTTTAGTTTTAATTAGTTTAACAAGTGATTAAGAGTTTTAGTTTAGTTTTTATGTAGGAATTTAATTTAATTTAGTTTAGTTAACTATAATAACCCTGGTTACACACACACACACACACACACACACACACGCGGTTTTCAAACGTTGAAACGAAGATGGTTTGAATGTCGCTTGGCTGCGAGACAGCAGAGATGGCGCAGAGTTTGGGTGGAGCAGAACTGGATGAACTTGGACCGGGAAGTGGTGACAAAGGCGTACATAAGTGTGTGATAGCGTGACTTCGCTGGAGTGTGTGACACCAGCGCTTTCACACTAAATGTGCCCAATTTGAGGGTCCTCTTGCACTCTGCGCTTCAAATTCATTATTAGGTACGGCTTTTAACCAAGTGAATTCTGGTTGTTCAAGCCAACACTTTTACGATAGTTGTAGCAGATCCCGCAGTCGACGTCTTTCTGGAACTGGCAAAGTGTGCACCGATAAATTCTGACCGGGATGTTGGCAAAATGCCACTTACGTTCCTGGATACTTCAGTAAGAAGTACAATACACGGAGCTAACTAATCCCCAAATCGAAAAACAAAAAAGGGCGACGACGGAAGCGGTAAATGAACGTACCTATGTAAGACCTAACTAAATGCAATTTAAGACCTATATGCAAAATATGGACGCATTTAAGACTTTTCAAGGCCTAAAATTAAGATTGTCAAATTTTAGACTTTTTAAGACCCCGTGGAGTATCATTATAATACTAGTAGTTTTACTTGTAATTGAGTAATACTTCACGAATGTAACTGTATACTTGAGTACAGATTTGCAGTATTCTTTCCACTACTGACTGAACATAGTTCAAACTGAAACAAACAAGATGTTTATCTTTGGACTTTCTGAGTAAACAGCAGCAGCCAGAGGAAAGCGTAGCTGACCTGGGGGTAGCTTAAACAAAAATTGCTTCTGTGTAATTAAGGTATTGGAAAGTCTTTTCTCATCTTTTCACGATATCTGGCCTATGTTAATCATTTAACATCATTTAATCATCATTCATTTACATGAATGTCAGGTCTTTTTTTCACAGACTCCTTTTTCTAGTTGTCTGGCCTTGACTTGCCAGTCTACCTGACGTGTGACTTGAGAGATTCCCAATCTGTAATTTCTATGGAAGTGACTTTATAATTACAAATATTATAATATATGTGCTTTTACATAAATAAACTTGACTAATAAGAATTACATATCACAGTAATGTTTCGACAAGAAGCACAGTGTGAGGGCTGCTGTACCCACCTCCTGTATTTTTTACAGCACTGAAAGAATAAAGATAAAGACGGACACTAATTTGTGTGTATTTACTGTACTGCTCCTCTGTCTCTCATTAGCTTCTATTAATCTGTTTACCCTTCACAGTGCCCTGACACCACCCCCAGAACCCCAGCCTTTGCCAAAACCAAAGTGACACAGGCTCCGCAGGCGAGCCTGGGAGGCCATGAGGTCATACCAATGATGGCACTAGCTGTCGACCGGTGAGATGTGGGGCCCGTAGGCGGAGGGGTGCTAGGTGCCTGCGAGGTGAGAGTGAAGGGAGTGTGCCGCGGGAAGTGAGACATTCATTAGGAGAGCCAAGCTGACGCTGTCAACCTCACCCTCTCCTGCTTCTAAGGAGCCTGCTCAGACACACGCCAGCCTCAGCTGCTACCACACCACGGCTGTGCTCTGCACCGACACATACATTATATGTGTGCATATATATGTATGTGCAATTTAATGTTAAAACGTGGCTTTATGCTGTGAAACACTGTCACACAAATGCCGTTTTATCCTCACAGGCAGATGATAGAGTGAGGAGACAAAGATGCAGAGAGAGACAGGCAGTGAGTCTATTATAAAATGCAGGTTCATGGTTCATCTGCAGAGGCCTTATGCTTATTTCAGGCGGTTCCGATGACAAATGAGGCAAGCATGTTCCCTCAGTCATCTTGCACGCCCGTGAAAGCAGAGCCCATTTTATTGGGCCGCTAATGCGATGAGAGAGGCCAGGAGTCAATTACTGTGTACTTATTCTCCCTCTGCCTGAACACGGACTTGTTAACGCTTCCTAATAATGAGCTACAGTGAACAAGAGGGTTACACTAGATCCTTTTGACTCACAAAAAGGAAAACATTTTCCAGTCTCTTTGTGCCCTATCACTGATGATAAAACATGAATAAAGAGGTGAGGGACAAGGGGAATGTTTACCTTAAAACTGTAATGATGTCCTCGGCTTTTGTTGTTAATTCAGAGGGAGACATGGCAAAGCTGCCCATCGCGATGCTTTAATACCATCATTAATCTTTAACAAAGTAAAGCAGTGTATCAGCAACGGGAGTGCGCAGAACACAGGATACGATCGTGATACATCCCAGGCTCTCCCCTTCCCACAATGCACCACAGCCCCAAAAGACACGACTCACACCTGACTCCTCTTGAGCTGACATTTTGTAATTAGCCAGATTGGTAACACTAGCTAGCTGAAACCCTTAAGAACTCCCCATCTGCATCATTATACACTACCTGTGTAAACTAACTTACAACTCCTTTCCTATAAATACAGTAGTGGTTTGTCTTATTTTAGCACTTGCCATTGTTCACTAATTTACAGGTGTGGTTTCTGTTGGTGTCGGCTTGTTACCTTTCTGTTGAACGTATTTGTTTGTGCCTCCTGAAAGCAGTGGAGACGAGGTGGCGTTGGCATTCGAAGCAGGCATGAAGGTGGAATAAGATTTCTTTGACTAATTGACACATCTTTACACTGAACAACTAATACATTTATGCATCCACACTGTTTTCTTCCTTTAACTTCATGCAGAAATTCCAGATATCTTTGGATAAGCTCTTGATCTAGCTATGAATGTAATGGATAAATAAATGTTTTTCTAAACATGAATACATTTAAACATGAATTTAGAGATTTAAAAACGCTCGCTTCTGTTTTCTGTTCTGTTTTTCTGAAAGTTACTAAACTGTACCACATATTGTATGTTATACATAGATATTATTTATGATATAATATCATCAAATATTAGCCAATGCACTATGCTGTTCCTGCCTAGCTCGATCTGTTCTGAGTAACTTGATGCGGCTGCAGTCCGTTTTCCATCAAAAATGCACTTGCCACTAAATCTCCACAGAGTGGAGAGCTGCTTCTGGGAGCTGCTTCTGGGAAAGCACCGTGGAACACAGCCGATGGAAACACAAGCTTTGTCTACTGTCAGGTCAAGAGTCTCTTGTTTGTATATTACTGGATGTCACGTCCTTTGTAGTGATACACTCGGTGACACGATGGTAAAACTCTGTTACAATTGCCCAAAAATGTGTCTGCCGTCAGGAGGAGTGCAGCAACTTTGTAGCATTGTGGCTACTACAGTATGTTGCCATATTTTGTAATGTTAAAGAGTATGTTTTTTCTGTCCTTTGCTGAAGTGTTTTCCCCTGTAACTGAATAACAATACACAACAACAGTAACTATCTAACTCTCCTCCATCCTCAGTCTGAATTTAAGGTGTCATTGGAATCACATCAC
Organism: Spondyliosoma cantharus; assembly: GCA_900302685.1. Lineage (NCBI taxonomy): Eukaryota > Metazoa > Chordata > Actinopteri > Spariformes > Sparidae > Spondyliosoma > Spondyliosoma cantharus. The sequence goes on from OMLP01034103.1 coordinate 7,817, forward strand.
TTCAGGCAACTTTTTGTCCAATATGGACGTAGTTTCTAGAGGTACTAAGCTGATGCTAATGACTAATACTAATACCAGTACTAGTAACCAGTACCGCTAGTACTAATGACTTTAACACCTCAATGGTTGGAAAGCCAAAATGCCCACAAATGTAAATAGTAGTAAAAGTAGCAGAAGCAGTAGGTATCCCATATTAATAACACAAGAGTAAGCTTTTTTCCACTGACTAATTTAAGATGAAAATTGCTCTCACATCTTCCTCCCCTCTCTGTAGTCTCAAGACTAAATTACTTTTAGAATAATTAAGTAATTGAAAGGTTAAAATTCTCTCCAGTTGTAGCACATTAGAGCTGTGAAAAAATGAAAGTAGCAACTCCTTCTTAAAAATTTGGTATTTTACAGTTTCAGAAGCTCTACGGGACGCAGTCACACGTTTTGTTTGGAGCATTACACTGCTCAGTGCACTCAATCATTCAGAATATTTTGTCAATCTCTGCTTGTCGCACATTTTTTTAATGCCGTGACTTTCCTCCCTTTTCTGTTCACTGCGTTTCACAGTTTCTGCATCTAAGCTGGAATACACAATGCAAATACGATAATGAATTCTGCTGCATTATATTTTTAATTCACTCCAAATGAGGTTGATCTTTGCCAAATCAGGTTATGAGAACCCCTGGCTTTGTTCATTTGTTTTAATTAAACAGAAGAGGAGAGGTGAGAGGGAAAAACACTGGCACATTGTTAGTGTAATTAAAGATTAATTCCAGAATATTATGTGTGTGATAATGTCTCTAATGTTGAGCAAAGGCATTCATATTTTACATAAAACAGAGTGTGGTTAATTTTAGATAATGTAACATAAAACCTGTCACAGGCACTCCTACTCCTATTCATTTAGCATTAGCAGTGCTTCAAGGTCCACAATTCATGTGTCACTCCTCCTGTCGAAAAGATGCTTTCATGCGAGGATAAACCTAGGGCAACTGTTAAAGTGTTGACTCAGTTATCATTGAAGGGAATACTTGTGCTACAATGTGCTGACATGCAGAACAAGGTCCAAAAGTTGAATTCAGAAGTTCAGTTTAAAGGATTTTGCTGGATTGAAAATTAATAAATAGTTACCAAGAAACAGAAGAGTGCCTGGTCGATTCTCCGGCCATGGTGCCGCTGTCTTGACGCGCCTCACCACAACATGTGTCAGTGTCATTGACATAGATCATCTCACTGTATGCTTGTATTCAGTATTCTGCCTTTGACTGACAGCCATTTATAACAACTTGAACATTAACTCTGCATACAGATATGCAACCTGTTATCACACAAAAGCTTTTAATAGACCCACCGATCCACCGCGTAATGGTACCAGTCCACGGGGTCGTCGTTTAATTCGAGAACACGAAATGCTTCCCACGTTGTCTTATATTTAAAAAAATAGCTCAGGGAAATGTGTCTACTGAAGACATTTTAGAAATAAGCCAAGCAGTTGCAGAATCGGTCTACATTTTAAGTTGACAAAGTTTATGTTGTGTTTCAGGAGCTTGCAGAGGTAGAACGTCGTGTTGAATGCCACTGATGTGCATGAAGTAACAAGGAGCAGGCAACATTCTTCTACCAGAATGCATTACACAGCTTCCTAAGTAGACAATGAACTGCAGGAGTAAAAATGACAGACCCTGTGGACACGTACCATCAGTGTCACGTTTGCCTTGCCAAGGTATAAAGTACACATTCTTTATCTGCAGTCAAATTAGCCTTTAGAAATATAGGATCCGGTTAGACTTTCAAAATAAAGCACGCTGCTAAACATTTTGCTGACAGTCCCAGTCTGGTTCAGTTTAGGCAAGTTATGCCAATCAGTTGTGTTTAGATACCAAATCTACTTAGATTTATGAAAAGATCATGGTACGTGCATAAGCTAAATGTGTTACATAAGACATAACATATGCACGCAGGTTGAAATAAGATAGATAGATCTATCTATAAATAAGATAGATAGATAGATAGATAGATAGATAGATAGATAGATAGATAGATAGATAGATAGATAGATAGATGGGGGTACCTTTAATTCTTTGGAAATCTATCAGAGGACCAGCCTGTCTCATAAAAATCACATCTATGCATCACTTATCTGTAACAGCAAATACATTTCTAGAGAATGTAATGTTATTTACATTTACATTTATTATAAACACTCAGTGTTCTGGAGTTTTTGTTTCTTATTTATATTATTTATATTGCTACTGCTTTTTTACTTATATTTTCATGTTTTCTACGTTTTTATTACTACTGTTTTAATTGATGCTCTCTATTTTTGCTATACCCTTTGCTGCTGTAATATTGCTAATATCCCCGTTGTGAGATTAATAAAGGATTGTCTTATTTTATCTTAATACTGTATGTATCTGAAAAAATGGTTTACTCTGTGGTTTTTGATTAATTTTAAGGACTCTTTGTTTATGATTATGCTTTGGCACTTTGCAGCATGTGGTTAAGGTTAAAGAAAGATCATATGCTTGGTTAAATACTTAAAAAGTGCACAACACAAGGCTAGTTTACTTTTACATTTTAACAAAACATGCTTTTTTCCCTGATCACAGCCACAGTGCTGGCGTTGTGTAAAATCCATGTAGCGATTCTGTTTCCGCAAAAATGTAACAGACAAAAATATCTGTGCTATATAAATGTAATTTTAACGAGGCAGGGTTGGTTGAACTTCCTCCCCGCAGAAAAAGTCAGCTTTTTATTGCTCACATCACATTCAGATCTTGTTTTAGAAGCATAATAGGAAGCTATAAAGCATGAGTTCTTCTTCTGTAAATAATTTTATTTAATTCAAATGTTTTTGTTAGATTAAGGTTGTGCATTTGTCCAAGACATTGCCCTAAACTTACATACCATCTATAGAAATATTGTTGCCTGAATAATACAAATCCAATTAGATTCATTATGTATCTCGATCATTTTGCCTCACCAACGTGAAAAACTCCTCAGGCATATGCAGTGAGCATTTTTTCATTCCACCTGAACGCTTAATTACCTAAATGAACTCATTATGTACTTCAGTGGACTAATTTAACTCTTTGTCCAAGGTCAAGTCTGACAGAGATTTAAAGTGACCAGTCTACAGGCCTGGGAGACAAGGAACGCTGTTGAGTGCCAAGAAGAGCATGTTGAAAATGAGGGGGAAAAAAGAGATGATGGTGTAAATGTAATCCAAGTTGGGTAGGTCATACCTGGAGAGACAAAGTGAGGGGCAGGGACTACCCATTGTAGCTGATCACAAGTGAGCAAATTAACTGCAATAGGTGACCGCGGCTGCAACATATGGGCTGTATAAGATATCACAGTTTACAGGTAATTTAGTTTAGAGTTCACAGAGTGAAACACAGAGCACTAGTAACTAATGACACAGCAGTCTGCCTACAGCATTAGCCAGTTGCCTGTAGGATGAATAAATCAACTCAATCATCGTGCCACACTATGTTGAAAATGACTTTACCCTGAGATTGAAAGAGCTGATGTTGCTGAAAACTTTTTGTGGGTTGTTTCAACCAATCTATCATCCAACATCGTGGCAGCAGATCACAACAGCAGCAGCAAAAAGGTGCCTGAGCACCAGCGGTTCTTTCTGCAAAGTAAAATGGTCAAATCTGTCACCAACAGGGACATGTACAGTTATAGGGTCTGTTGTCCTAGCCTCAACCTAATCTAATGCTCAATGACATAGCACACTGTTGGAGTTAGTTAACACATTATTGTAGGTATTGTTGCTTGTTAATAGACCAAGCTGCAATATGATATTGCATTTTGAGCTAAACACTGATATTAATTAGATCAGGGTGAGGCAACCTTTTGCCTGAAAAATGTTTTGCCATTGGGGGCACACAGGAACTTAACCAGTGGCACACGAGCATAAAACAGCAAAATAGTTTTGGGGGAAAAGTTGAAGTTACTTCTCTCACAGCTGTTGCCAGTTGTGCGGCCTATTACATTCAGCAGATTGATTATACATAAGATAGGCAGTTATTCATATATTTATTTGTTTTGTTATATAATTACAATGTCCTTATTGTAGGGGAAATTTTCATTTTTAATTTAATTGCCATATCAATTAGATGACGTGGTGTCATTATTAAACTTGATGTGAACCTTAAGGTTGATATGGCACACTGATTGACTGATAGCGTTTTTTGAATGGCACTTCATATCAGAAAGGTTGCTGAACCCTGAATTAGACTGTAAAAGTTGTGCACCTGTGTGTAGTTGACATGTAAAGTAAACATTCTTAAGGAGATAATGCAAACTGTTGTTCGGCAAAAATTGTATATACCATCTCATGTCTGGAATACAATGACAAACACGACCTCGTCAAAGGTTTGCTTGTTGGTTGGCTAGTTTGTCAGCAGGATAACACAAAAACTACTGAACAAATTTCAACAAAACCTGGAAGGAGGATGGGTCTCGACCCAGAATAGGCCATTCTAGTTGTCTGTGAAGTTTCCAAATGCAATGGTAAAAAGACAGTGCCAGACAGAATGCTATCACTCTATCAATCCAATTCCATTTTATGTCTATGTGCCTTGAAAAAGTATTTGTCACAAAGACACGTTTCACATATAAGTATTTACAATTTAGATAAAAAGAACTGAAAGCACTCGGTAAACATCAGACCAGAGCCACCGGCCCAACGCATCAGCATTTAAGGACCTGTGGATGAGACTTAACAATCAACTATCATTCTCCAGAGAGACAAATTCTGTTGCTTTGAGGAATTAACTGAAGTTTAGGGTGTCAGAACTTTAGTCCCAACAACAGCAAGGCTGTGAGAACAAAAGAACCAATGATATATAGGAGTTGTATAAATATATGCAGTGCATACATTCATATGATAGTATAATATAAAGCATACTTACAGCGAGTACGGTCTGCGATCATGCAACATGATGCAAACTCCACAAGCTGCACATTGGTCAGAAGCATATCTGGAGGTTTATTTCTCTGGAATCCTTATGAAAAATAAACAACATTTCAGATGATTCAGTCATTTAATGTGTATCATCATTATTGTTTTGTTTTTTCTTAGCTCCACGCAGGCAGCTCAGCCAAACAGGGCAAATTGAATTTTGTTGGGCAACCTGCTGTCCTAGGCCAACAAGATGAAGGACAGGGTTATAATTTCTTTATATTCCATGCTCTGAACATTTCCAATGCTTGGTATCTGTATGGAGTTTTTTTTTTTTTTGACTAATCTCGTGAAACATTAATAAGATGTTAGCTGACAAGCCAACAGACTCAACATGTCAGCTTGTCTGTTATCTTAATGGATCACACCTACGGCTGTAGCAGGAAAAATATACTTTAAGTCCTCAAACAAGCATCCTGGGACTCTGAACCATGCCACAATTTCTTTTTTTTCCCCTTTTCCCCTTGATGTTGGCCTGCATTCCACATAACAGACAACAACACTGATGGGTTTTGTTTGTGGCTACATCACAAAAGAGTTGTAAATCATGAATGAGAGTTATTTTGCATTTTTGTCATGTCGCTTTGGGCAGGATGAGTGTGATGGATAGGGCTATAGTGTAGGGGACAAATGAGTGAAACAACACTGGCAGAGTCATAGGTCCTGCTAACTATTACACCATAACAACTGCACTGCATCCCCTCAACTAAATACATAAACAAACAATAAGCATTTTGGTATCAATAGTTACAGGACTACTTGTTATAATTTGCTGTGATATAATATATGTATGGGGCTTCATATTTTGCAGGCAAACTGGGCCCTCTTCTCCCTCCATCTCTTATCTGGCTTCGCTCGACTCCTGTTCCCGGGGACCATGGGGAAGGACAAGTCCTGGCTGTCCTGGCTCTTGACAGAGGAGATAAATCACTCAGCACACCGGAGGATAGCCTTCCAGTCGGCAAGCTGGGAACTTCATTATCCCGCCCCTGCCACACATTACCATGCAGATCGTCACTGATTGGGCCGGCGCTGTGGCGTGCGCAGCCTACTTCTGTCACCGCCAGAGGAGTCTCAGATCTGTCTCAGTGCTGAGGAGAGGAGAGGAGAGGAGAGGAGAGGAGAGCACTGATACATTAAAAT
>OMLP01034109.1:0-11847 GCA_900302685.1 Spondyliosoma cantharus
GGGATCATGGGAGTTGTCATCTTCATTGTTAAACAACCGTTATTTGCCGATGAAAATCCGTCTGTGAGCACTACAAACAAGAGTAAACAGCCGGCAGTGGCTAGATCGCAGACCTTTATCCTCACTCACTCACTCACTCACTCACTCACTGTGTCCCGTTTCCTGTTTCCAAAATATCAGCGGCAGATCTACTCGTTTCCACATTTTAACGCAGAAATGTTACATGACCCCTGCCGATACTGGACTGGACTCCTTTTCTGCTCCTACAGTTCTGTGCAGAATGCGAGGAAAAGGCAGAATGGACTTGAGTTTGGCCTCGGTTCAGTTTGTTGTGTTTTACTTTCCAAACATGAGCAACTGCTGCCTCCTAAAAGTCAAAAACCTGCTGGTTTACACCCATAAAATCCTCGGTTCTCGGGGTCATTTGCGGCTGTTATTTTGCATTCCTGATGCCTGAGAATTTTCAGGCATTTCCAGATCTTTTTTTTTTTTTTTTTTAATACTCTTCTATCTAAATGAGCTGATTTCTAAGAAGGGAATCCTGCAGGTCTTCATCAGCCCTTATCAGATGTGCTCAGCGCAGACACGATCAAAGTCGCTGATCACTGGCGGCTCCCCTCCCGCTCGGTGACCTTCAGCGTAACGACTAACATCAGATCAGTCTCTCCCAGCAGCACCTATTCATCACCGATTAGTCCTTTTTAGAAGTGTTTTGCTTCTGGTTGCTAGGGCGAGATTTGAAACAAAAACCCAACAAAAAAGACACAACACGAGAGCGAAGGAGTGAGTGTCGTATATTTCCAATCGAGCAGAGAGACATGACGGATGTTCTGTGTGTGTGTTTTGCTCCGCAGTGAGAAGCGAGTTGGGAACGTCTACTCCAAGGCTAAATCATTCGTGGACTACGTTCGGCGAGCCCTGCGCCGACTGGAACTGGATGAATCGCAGGTCGGGACTCAGAATAATGCAGAACACCTTCCCAGAGACAAGCTGTGGGAAGGAAAAAAAAAAGTTGACAGCGGTGTAGGAGAAAACGTTCACGTTGTTGGCAGGACCGGAGGGGAAAATGTGTCCTCGTCGGGTGTTTATTGAAATATTCCAACTCGTGTCTAGTAAACGACACAGGTGCCTGAGATAGTAGCGCTCACGTAGCGCAGGATGTTGCCAGGATGTTAAACACCGTGCGTCCATCGGAATAAAGATGACGCGTGTCGCTTACATTTCGCTCCTGTAATCATATTCAGATCCTTCACATATGACAGTTTCCTCTCTCCCCCCTCAGCTTTCTGACAGCGACATCCAGGATTACCACGACACGTACAGGCTGCGGATGGACGAGATGCATGCGTTTAATATGGTAAGTCCGTCGTCCGAGTCTGAACGTCGGCTTTTGCTTGTAGATTTGTCCGAATTGGGGAAAAAAAAGAAACCGTTAATCCTCTACTTCCAGCCACAACAACCTGTTAAACCTCTAGCGTTGTGTTAAAAACATTTTCATTCCAGTAAAACGAGATGTATAATTCCAATAACCAAGACCATTAAGTGAGGTCATTTGTATTCTGCGGGGGAAGTAATACAGGAATGAGAGGAAAACCAGCCTCTGGTTTCAGCCGAGGCCGCTAATCGCTGTGTCAACCGACATTCAAGTTTTGCTCCGTGACATAAAGCAGTAGTAAAAAAAAAAAAAAAGGGTTTTGGGGATCGACCACCAGCTACCGGGAAGACACTAGTCATGGTGGGGTTTTTTTTGTTTGCCAGATAGATCCGAAGTAATCTCAAATAGACGTTTTCCTCTCTCGTGTCGTCTTCTTTGTGTAGCTGAAGGTGGCCCTGGCTCCGTGTATCGAAGGCCTGATTCTCCTCGATCGACTCTGCTACCTGAAAGAACAGGTAAAATCACACTTCACACTCGTCAGTCATTACTGCAAAGAGAAAAAGGGAGTTCATTTTGCAGGTGTGGCTCTGCTCCCACGATGCTTCAGAACACCACTTAGACTGGACTGAACGTCTGAATTTGGCAGAACCGCTCCTGCTGCCAGGTGGAAGTGTAGTAATACACAAAATAGACACAAAGCCAAGAAGAGGCTGGCCACCCACTGTAGATTTTGATTGTATATGATGAAAAACATATGGCACAGTTGACTTCAAAACAACATCTAGGGGTGCTGAGGGGGCTGCAGCACCCCCTGAAACTCGGCTTTAACATATGCCGAATTCACAGGATGGCCCATATAATCAAGAATGTGTCAGAAACGGCGCTTCACAAAGTTTATAAAGTCTCTCCGGACATAACAGACCACAAAATCGAGAGATTTTATGAGGGAGTCTGGGGAATTTCTCTCCCTCTTCATCTCCCTGCGGTCCTTGACTGTAGTTGATGGGGCTGCTTTGACCTGTAATCTCTAGGTGTTTAAGTTTGTTCACATTCAGCGGCGGCACAAAAGGTTTCACAGGGTCGCCATTGGTCTTTGGGCCGCACTGTGAGAACCGTTGACGTAAACCAAAACAAACCAGCCCTGGCTTAGAAGAAAAGATTCTAAATTGGCTTGAGAAATGTCTAATTCTGGACTTTGTTAAAAATGTGGATCGAAATAACATTTTCTCGTCTTGTTGATTTGATAAAATGTTATCTATTATGTGTATTTGGAGGATGTGAATTTATTTTAGGGCTGCAACTGATGATTAATCATATGAATCAATTAATCTACAGTTGATTTTCACTATTAATAGATAAATTGGTCTGTAAAATGTCAAATGGTTGAAACCTTGAAAAAAAACTCATCACTGTAGAAAACCAGGAAATATTTACATTTCTGAAGCTGAAAAAACTTTCAAAATTGTTTGTTGACTATTTATTTTAAAACTTCTTGTTGTTAATTTCAGTAAAAATATCCAACAGTAGCAATAAATCCAAGAAATGTAAGATCTGTGTTGTTTATATACTCTCATTTTATAAGTTTTATACCCTCAAACTTTTTTTTTTTTTTTTTAAATCAATATCTAACAAACTAGAAAATAAAAAAGACACCAATAAATCCTGAAAACGGTCCTGACATTGACGCGGGTGCAGTCCTAACTCGCAGTGATTTAAACCAGCAGCCAGGCGACACACAGGCTTCACTGGACCCGTCCTCATAACTTGCTTGCACAGCTCGTTGATTGGGATTTAAAATTTGCTTCCCCCACATCCCCAGCGAAAAATCTGGAAACCTTTGGATTCAGACCACTGACAATAATATAGGTGTCGGCTAAATTAAAGCCAGCCTGCGATTCAACGTGCGATGCTTCTGCCGCCAAACGCAACATGCTAATCTTTAGCCTGAGTCATGGCGATGACATATGTACAAGGCGAAGAGCTTTGAAGTCCTGATCACATGTGTCAGATGGACTTCCTTAATAGGGTCGTGTAATCAAACCACATAACGTCAAGAGCGCTGGTGAGCCTATGAGAGATCTCCCTGGAGGAGGAGCAGTGGGGGGAGAAGGAGGAGGTGATGGATGGATGTGAATATGATCCACATGATGATAAGTGTGCTGGAGTTCAGCCCTTAAAGACGATTTAAACACGCCAGATCAGGTTGTTTCAGTTCTGAGCACGAGCTGTGATTACCGGGAACGTGCTGTTGATTTACGTTCTCGCAGAGACGTCAGGTCCTCGGTTCAGTGTTGATAGCCAAACGGTGATGCACTTATCAAGCAATGTGTACATTCGCCGTGTCTCTGTGTGGGCGTGAGGTCTGCTGGAGGGTCAAAGAAACACGATGTGCATACGGATATCTCGACAAACTATTGGATGCATTGCCATGACATTTTGCACAGACATGCATGGTCCCCAGAGGAAGAATCCCCCCCGACTCTTGAGATGCCCTGATTTTTCGTGGTCACCAGAGGATGATTCCAACTGACTTTTGTGGTCCCCTGACTTGTTGTCTAGTGCCACCATGAGGGTGACATCTCTTCAACAACTCCTGGAAGGTTTATCATGACATTTTGTAGAGACATTCATGCTCCCCAGAGGAACATTTATTTCACTGAGCGCCATCATCAAGTCAAAACTTTCGTTTGTCCAGTATTTTGGCTCACGGCCAATTGTATGCTAATTCGCAACATTCCCATCAGCATCAGCTGTACCTCCGTGCAGATTCGCAAATGCTAACACGCTAAACTAACCTGGTACACAAAATGATGCGTGCTAAATATTATCTCTGCTAAGTTAATGAACATGGTCAACCTTATATATGATAAGCATTAGCATGTTAGCATGCCAACATCACCCTGAGTGCCCCGACACACCAGGCCAACCGTCGGCTGTCGGTGAATGCCTGTGCGTTTAGTTTTTGTTGGCAGAACTCGGCTCTTGTTGGCGGCTTTTCAGTCAACTGAGCATGTTGAGTCGCCGATGGAGCCCGTTGATGAGACAAACCCCTTTGGTTGGCTGTTCAGCTGAGCAAATCAGTCCGTGGGAAGAAAAACAGACAAAAGAAAGCTCTTGATTTTTGCCCTTTCAGCAGGGTTTCTCCTTATTTTTTCGCCGTTTCACATGTGCGATTTACAACTTTCTTGATGGCCTGTTGCATTGTATTTCCAAATCGAGTGGAAAGAACTACACAGGTGCCCACAAACCGGTACCAATATGGCTGCAAAGCTATTATCAATAGATGCAGTTAGATCTGAATTTCTTATAAATGTAACACAAATGTAATCAATCCAGATAATTCACGAACAGCTTTACACTGTTTGCATCTGGTTTCACCTGTTAATGAACTCGTCCAAATACGTATTGCAGTGAAAGTAGCTCATAGGCTATTCCAGTTGGATAATTGATTAATGTATGAACAGTCTGCAGTCAGAATTATGGAGGGTTTCCTGTTCTTCCCATTCTGCCGACGTGGTATGGATGCAGCAAAAGCACAGCCTTATAAAGCCGCTAGTGTGGCCGAAGACTCAATCTTTCAAAATGACCTGTAACAAAACAGCTAGCCGTCAAAGAAGACAAACTTGTTTTAGACATGAAGAAGAGTCCACCTGACACAATATTTATACAGATGTTTCTTCTCCGGGGATTCAATAGAGAAATCTTCTATAGCGAGAACAGAAGATGCCAGGGGTCACGAAGCCGAACAGGGAGGAGAATCCAGATTTTTTTTATGTCCATGTGTTTTTTATTCAGTTCTTTTGTGTCTTATTGTTTTCTGGGTGTGTGTCTGTGTGTCCTGCAGGAAGATTTATCATTCTCTGCACTCGTGCAACTCTTTGATCCCCTGCTGTCACCAAGATGTTACGCTGTCGTGGGACTGAAGACTAATGAAGACGGGACATGATCATACACGTGCACATGATTATAATACGCCGGTCTTCATTATAGCAGCAATCATACTACAGGACCGTTGGATTATGTATGTATTCTCTCCTGCTCGCTTTAACTATATGTATGATTTCATCTAGATTGTAATTTATTCTTGCAGCCTCTGAATTGCTTCAAGTAACATCTTGTTTTGTTTTATGTATTATACTGTTTTGTTTTTTTTTAAAATGCAAAATAAATATTTTTTGCCTCCATCCTTGTGCTCGTCTTGAAAGCACATGCTCAAAACACACCTGGAAAACCTGTGAGGCCTGTTTGATCGATCCAGGTTGTGTCCGTCTCGGCCTTTTGTCTTTATGCTTAGCGACTCTTGAGAAAACACTTGTTTTTAAGGACCGTTCAGGGAGCCAGGGGCATTGTGGGATTTCGAGAGGCTTGGATCCCCGTCTGTTGACAGGTCTGGAAACCCCATTTCTAGGCTCCCAAACCACAGGAAGTAAGGGAATAGACAGCGGGCAAGAGGCGCCCTTGACACTGTTTGAATCTTTACTGTTGTTTTTCTCTGTCCTTGGTCATTCAATAAATCATGCTCTTCTTACATGTTTGCTAACAAATGGTAAAGTCTTGAGCACAAACGTGAGTTATGGTTGTGAGAACTCAAGTTGATAGAAAGCAGACACAAGAGCGAAGGTGGGAAACTGAGCATCAAGGGGAAGAAAAACAACCAAGTATTTTACAGTGGGATTGTTATTAACGTAATTTACAAAATCAAATATTCTTTTTGAAATTTTACATTTTGTTATAATTAACTTACAGATACTTTGAGACATTTTGAGACTAGAAGTTCACTCTTTCGTCATTGTCTGTTGGAGATGTGACTTCTATCCAGATCAACTAAGTTGAAAAAATGTAAATTATGATTTGATTAAGAAAATATATCCACATGTAAAATCTACTAATTGACCCATTGTGAATTGAGCCATGGTTGAAATAGCTAAACGTAACAGATAAATGGTTAAAGTGGTTAGCTAGAAGCACCAAACGATTTAAAAAGTTAGCTTAAATTAAAGCATTAACAGCAGATACAGTTAGCTAAAAGGAACAGATAAATGGTTAAAATGTATGGCGTTCAGATAAAGCACAGCAAAAGAAACAGATAAATGGTTTAAAGTAGTTAGCTAAGCAATAAACAATTTAAATAGTTAGCTAAAAGGTGGCTAATGTGTAAATTGGTGAAATTGTTAGCTAAAAGTGATGAATAAATGGTTGAAATGTCCGCCATCAGCCAGCATCTAAATGAGGAAGTTAGCTAAAGCAATGGACAAACAATTCAATGCTAAGTAGTTAGCTTAAAGAAATGGATAAATTGTCAAAATAGTTGTCAAAAGGAGGTGGTGTGATATGTAAGAATTGACCACCTTCTGAAATCATACTCCAAACAAATAGCTGTCGGCACATCACTAGAGTTAGCTAACTGTAGCTGCAGTTAGCTAGTTAGCTCAGTTAGCAGTGCAGCTAGCAGACTAACGGTAAGGACAGCGAGCTTTCTAGCACAGGGGGAGTGTTGGTGTTGTTCACAATGCTAGCATAGGAGCTTTGGACTGCTAGAAGGAGGTTTTAGGCTAGTGAGAGATGTTGGCATGTAAAAACTGTTAATTGTTTTAGTTAATTTTTGTTTTTGTTTTTACATTTCAGTTCTTACATATTGCACCTTTAAAGCTATGGCTTAAAATTGTCGAGATCGTCAGCTAAAAGTAATGAAATATGCTAAGTAGATGAAATAGTTGACCAAAAGTAGTGGATAAACGTTGAAATGTCCATCTTCATCAAATGCAAACTCGATAAAAAATTATCTAAACACTGATGATCAATTGCATAAATAAGATGGAAATAGTTTGAAATCAATTAAAATGTCAGTTAGATTACAACATGACAAGTAGTGATACAAGAGTCTGGAAACCGGCCTGAGTTATCTGTCTCATGGTGAACATTAATCATATCATATTCATGTGATTCTGTCTCACCACTGAGTCAGTAATAGTGAAGGCAGCTGTGCATGTGAACAGAGTTGATTAAAACCCTGTGGGAGTGAGAACATCTCTTTTACATAATTATGGAGACTATCTTTAACAAAATTAGAAATGAAATGAAGGCTGTACGATGTAGTCTCCCACTGCGGCGTGCTCTACCTATCACATCTTCAATTATTTGTCACTGTAGCTGCAGCAGCGTGCACATCTGTGGGCCATCCTTAGGTCTGTCGAAAACCTTTATTCTTAACCTTGGTAAAGACGGGTGGGGGGAAGCTCTCTGCTGCGTCTGCACCATGTTTGGATCCAGCACCGACAAGCTCTGCTCCGGCCAAACCGGACTGACACGAATGCAAGCAGTTCAAGATGTGAGCGAGGCTTGTTTTGGGACATGGGTTTTCTGTTGTGGGCGCGTGACTCACGTCCTGTCGACCTGTCCCGTCCTTGATGCTCGCACGCATGTTTTGCGCGCATCTATGTATACACAAACACACCCTGGCACGGTCCCTTTCATGTGCCCACATGGAAGACAAGGAAAATGACACGATAAAAGACTGTCTCCTTCCAGAGATTCACACAAACAAGCACGGGAGGAGGAAGGGATATGATGAAGGCCGGGGGCGGGGGAATAGATTGCGTGGGGGAAATCGTGCCATTCCACCTTAAGCTGGCTTTTTCATTGCAAGGTAAGAATGTGAGGAAGTGACGAGGAAGAGAGGGGAGTGCGTCAAACACTTGCAAACCCCCTTCGGGCTGTGATCGCAGTTTTCTCACGGTGGTGTTGGGATATGAATCAATTTCCTGCTCCTTGATCTGAAAAATCATCTCATGGTTCCTCCGACTTCACGGACAGGAAGGGACATTTCCAGATTGTACACTTCATCCAGTAACATCTACATACTTAGTCCGCAGCTGGTGAATGCTGTGTTTTTGTGAATGGCTCTTGATTGATGAACCCTGGAGCATCAAGGGCCGAAGGGAAGTGGCAGGCTTTATCAAGCCTCCACACAACTTAAAAACGAGGAAAGGGAGTGAGAGCACACCCAATCGTAATGTCTTCCATCTGAGCATAATCATCATGTTGTCCTGTTTTGACTGTCCCGAGTGCAAACTGGGATTTTTTTTTTTCTGGCCTGGGCAGACCGCCATCCGAGAGAAGGGTGCCAGGAAGTGGTCCTGGCTGCCATCGTCGTGCCCCTCCAGTGAGGAGCGGTGTTCATTTCCCTGCCAGATGCCCTGCTTGTGAGAAAGAGGGCATTTGGCTGGACGTTGATCTGGGCTCACACTGCTTGTTTTCTTTTTTTTTTTTTAGATTTAAATCGCTGTTATCGCTTCAAGTCATTGCAGATCCATCCTCTGAAGAGCCACGCGGACGAAAAATGCATTTCACACCTGTCAGGGATGTTTCTGAAGATGTGTAAACCGCCACGTCAAGCCGTGAAAGATGTTTGAGTCCGAGCTTCAAACAATGTTACACTCAAGGAACGGACAGATGCTGTTTTTCAACATGAAACCGAGTCATCACATACTTCCAAGCCTTGTCCCTCTGATTCATGTTTTCCGTTTATCTTGCCCGTTCTTTTGCAATGTTATCCAGATTAATTTCAAATTAGATCAATCGAAAACATCTGCCAAGTCAACGAAAACAGTCTGAGAAAACTGGAGAACACTGTTATGTATGACTTCTAAAGAGTTTTACTCCAATTCTAAAGCTTTGCCCTCTGATTAAATTGCTTTATTTTCCTTTCTTAATACGGTGTTACATGATTCCAACACCAAGCTGCTTTGTTTGTGTAACTAGAACATATCTGTTGATCTGTTTGTTATTTGCATATCTTCAGAACCGTTCATCCGATCTACCTCACACTTGGCAGGTCCCAAGGACCCAAGGAAGTGCAGTGCAAACACAGAGGGCCGAATTTGGTGCAATTTGAACAAGTTAGATATAGATAAGTTCTTAATAAACAGGGGGCGTGGCTTCTGTGTTCTGGCTTCACAGCTCTGCAGACTGAAGCTGGGCCGACACGTCATCCCTCTCATGTGGTTTCATGGGGAAGCAGACATAAACAAAGTAGCGATTAGGGTGGTGCAACAACAAGTCTGGATGAGTTGGGAGACGCGGTCATCGCGGGTTTTCTATTATTTAGAGGGAACTGGCAGTGAGATATTAAGTTTCTGTCGACAGTAGTATGCAATGTTTACCACTGTTGGCAGCAGGAGACTTACAACTGGATCTGTAAACAGATAATCTGTGCCATGTTTTGAACAGGCACTGTCCTAGTTAATTAAATATTGAGCATTGAGTAACTTTTTTAGCAACCATTTTGGTTATAAATACAGTATTCTGGAATAACAGGACTTCTTGAAAGGCAATTTGGGTTTTTTGTTTTCCATCAATGATAACGCTTTCGAAAACAAAAGTAAACATTTAAAGTACATCTATATATAAAGAGCTCCATCTCTGTTTGTTTATAGGCCTGTAAAAAAAGTTGCATAGTGCACCTTTAAAGGCAGGATACAACCAAAGTAACTGCATACTGCTGCTAATTGTTAGCTGTCACTAGCTAGCTAGCTCAGTTAGCCATGCAGCTAGCGATCTAGACTGGGAGTTTGGAGCACCAGGGGTGTATCTTTAATTTAAACACAATACATTGATGTCATTACGTCAAAACTGTTTTCTAATTCTAGAAAATTAGTTCATTTTTATATTTTCAACTACATTTCTTACATATTGCACCTTTAATGTCCTGTTTAAGTCCTCAATCTGTGCGCTGAGATTTCTGGGATGTTAAAGTAAAAAAAACAAAAAATCAAAACATTTCATTGTACTTACATCATGTTTTCACAAACTGTAATGTTTAATGGATGTGACAGAAGGAAAAGTTTTTCCCTGTCATGTAGAATAAACCCCCGAGTATTTGTACTGTCTTTTACAGTCAGCAGGTTTAAAGACTTCCCCGAGGTTCAGTTGAATAAATTGGATTTATTTTACGGTAGCGCTGCACTCAGGAAGCGTTGGCAGAAGAGCCTCCAAGGTAATTTAACAGGTTGAGCTTCCCTCCCTTTTTTTTTTATTCCAGCAGCTTCACACTCCAAAGCTCATCAAATTTATTGTACATGGTAATGATAACAGTAAAGGTTAGCCCGAGCTGCTGCTCTTTACGGTTATGGTAATCTCTTTCAGTTTTCATTTTATTTAAACAATCTGTGTTTTCTTTTTTCTTTTTTCTGGGACAAACCCACTGAACCCTTTTAAACACTGTTCTACAATACATCATACGTGTGGTTTAACAGTATACTTACAATAACAAACACTCATCATCTTAACATCTAAATCTAGAGCCAAACCCAAACAATCGGCAAACCGCCAGTTTTGTTCAGGTCAGAGTTATATTTCTGATGGAGGGGGATGTTCCATAAAAAAACCAGGGTGGATTTGATCTGATGTGTGATATCGTCGCTGGGCTTCACTGTTGATATTAATACCATGAGAGTTATTTCTGTTAGGGCAGGGCCCAGGCCCGGTCCCTCCAGCTGTGATTATCTGTTTCCTGTGCGATGGTTATCTGCTGGGGTGATGAAGCAGTGGTTCCGGAGTATTTAGCACAGGGAAATTACCGTTACTCGCCCTGTGTGGCTCAAAGAGGAGCGGAAATCTCTCAATAACAGCATCAGTGGAAGTTGAGTTTGTTGGAAAGGATTGTCCTGTTGGTCAGTTTTGTCTCTTGGATTGGATATGTAAACTCAAATAATCCTGTAAACATAAGAAACGACATATCAAGCCACACAATTTGACAGTTATGAACAATAACCCGTGCACAAGGTGTTGATTTTCTCTTGGTATCAGCCTTTTTCGTAAATTAAACATTTGAACATGTAAATCTGAAAAAAAGAAAGTCACATGTGAACTGCTCATTTTCGCAGGTGAGAGGCTTCTTCACAGATTACTGAAAACTTCCCCACGTGGACATGTAGATTAAAATTGTCGCGTGTAGAAACAAAACGTGAAAAGGCTCAAGAAAAGAAATCACATTCGATTTGTTACTTCACATGTGAATTAGGGGATGTCACAAGATCAGATAGAGGATGCCAAGGTGCCACCTGCTCATCAGGATTTCACCTGTTATTTTATAGGTTTCACATGTAACCCCTTTAATTTCACCTTTAATTCCATGGATTTCAGATTTAATTTTATAGGTTTAATTTGTAACCCCATATGTTACACATGTTTTCCATAAATTTCACATGTAATCCCATAGGTTTCACATGTAATCCCAAAGGTTTCACATGTAATCTCATAGGTTTCACATGTAATCCCAAAAATTTCACATGTAATCCCAAAGGTTTCACATGTAATCCCATAGGTTTCACATTTAATCCCAAAGGTTTCACATGTAATCCCAATGGTTTCACATGTAATGTCATAGGTTTCATATTTAATCCCAAAATTTCACGTGTAACATGTAATCCCAAAAATTTCACGTGTAATCCCAAAGGTTTCACATGTAATCT
>OMLP01034110.1:0-28763 GCA_900302685.1 Spondyliosoma cantharus
CAAAAGTTATTTTTTGCTTCTCAATATGTGAAGTTTCTCCTCACATGAATCGAGGACGGAGGATGTCGTTCACTGTACAGATTGTAAAGCCCACTGAGGCGATGTGATTGTGATTTCTTTCTTCCAATAATATAAATATCTTAATCAGTATTTCAGCTTTCAGCAGTCCGATTATATAAAGGTGAAGTTGTTTACTGATGGTAATAATGACAAACTGCTGGTATGTCACTTATCTCACGTATGACAATTAAAGCTGACGTGATCTGAACGGATCCTGTCGACAGCTCCGTCTCTCCTGAGCTGATATTAACTAGTGTCATGATTTCACTGATTGGCATGAAAACCCGCTGCTCACTCCTGAATGTCCGAACACATCGATCGAGGAGAGGAGCTGACGCAATTAAATGTATAGAGGAGGAAATCCTGGCTAATGATCCCGAGTCCGAGCCGTCGGGACCAAACTGAACTGTTGTTTCACTCACCAGTCGCTTTTATTTTGCACATTGCAATTTATATATATATCTACTGTGACCTCGCACAGTCCAGCTGAATGTTTCATAGGTTTATCATTGTATTTGTGTCGCCACCAGAATAAGTTTACATACTTCAGTCGTCTCATAATCTCGTCTCTTCGCGAGCCGCCGCCTGCTCGCCGTGTCTCCCGTCGGGCTCTGTGGCGTTCTCAGCTTCCACTTAGCTTCACTCCCACCGTGAACAGACGCGCGTGTGATGTCGAAGAAGCCGCGGCATTAAAAGGCGAGACTACTGATGAGGCGTGTTTCAGGAGAGAGAGAGGAGCTCCTGCTGGCTCAGACGCTGGGCTTTTTAACCTTCAGCATCTTTTTCATGTGCAAGAACCAAAAAAAAAAAACACACTGGGTCTCCATTTTGTTTTGTCGTGTAAACAGACCACTGATCAGCTGTTGTGCACTGGAGATCAAATCCTGCGTTTGTGGGTTTTAAAACAGAATATACTCTGATCTTTACATGTTTCCTTACTTGTAATGACAAGCAAGCAGAGACCTCCCTCCAGACAGATGCTTCCTTTTTCTGAGGGACAAAAGGCGACGTTATTGTATTCAAACTTGATGAATGAACCACTCTTTGTCGAGCGACGGGAAGACACACGAGTGTTAGTTGTTATCGCTTCAGCACTTCCTGATTGATCAGCGCCTGCAGAGACGGTGGACGGTGGAATCTGGAGAGACGATGTGACGGGTAAGTTTCTCAAATATCAACACGAACATGTCAGACACGTTTATTTAAGCCCGAACGGGAAAAACACTGATGCAACCCAACAGTCATTTGAGCTGGGAAGTTGTTGAATGCTAACTTTAGCTAGTGGCCGATCAAATATGTTGTCATGTCTTTGTCCGTAACCGCTTTATCTCTTTTATGGGGTCGCGGGGTTTGTTGCTGGACCCAATCCCAGCCGTCTCCGGGCGAGGGCAGGGACGAGTCGCCAGCTCATCGCAGGACCCTCACTGATGGCAGAGGCCGCCACGCACGGTGCCAACTGCACATCAGGAGCAATTTGAGGTTCGGTATCTCGCTCAAGGACACTTCGACATGCAGCTCAGCCCAGCCCGGAGCCGGGATTTTAACCAGCGACCTTCCGATCACTAGCCTTGAAATACAAACGAACACTGTCCATCATCTTCTAAACGTTTCTAAGACAGCGTAGAGAGGCACAGCTGATGGATATTGTAGTTTAGCCAACAGGAAATTAATGTTACACCTTATAAAATATAAAAAGTGAGTGTTGAGGTGAAGAGAAAAGAGCTCGGGGGAGGTTGTAGTGAACAGTCGACTCACATCCTGCAGGCAGACATTAACTTTTTTTTTAAAATCGAACACGGCTCGTTGTTTTTTTTTTGGTTTTGTTTAACGTACATCCATCTGACTGATTTCATATGTGCTAATACATTTAGTACACAAATGCAATTATAGCTCTCTTGACATTGCCAGGTCATGAGAAAAGCAATTCTGGAGAATTAACCCACCGACAGAAGCACAGCGGAGAACAGAGCGGAGCAGAGAGGGGGATGTTTTAAGCCAGCATTATGCAATCACACTCACACAAGAGATGGTGCACAGTCAAGGAATTAGTCCCTCAAATTTATTTATTCATTTCCTTCAAAGAGGCAATTTAACGCATGACTTAATCCATCTTTGTGATGTCGCTGGAATGCCTGCTGCCCCGTGTGACACGAGCTGCATATTTGGGCCACAGATAAATACCCAGAACTATTGGATCGCTGCAGAACAGACAAGAGGAGCAGCAGAGGGAGGAAGAGGAGGAGGAGGAGGAGGAGGGCCGCAGATGCTAAGCTTGGCAATCTCTCTTTCAATCTGCAGCCGTATATTGGCCACTTTAAACACAGACACATTTTATTCGCACATGACCCGCGCGTGAGTAAAAAAAAAAAGTGTAAGTGAGTTTGAAACTCGCGGAGAGATTTTTTCTTGCGGTTGCTCAACCTGCACTGATCCACTGAAGGGGTCTGATAGGCCAGACGGACCAATCAGGCTGCCAAAATCAGAGGAATGTTCATAGCTTATCGGGCCCTGTTGTCGCCGGGCCCAGTGGCACGGCTCGCTGTGAGCTGACTGTAATGGGCTGCTAGGACAACTTAGCTGGAAGCAGATTAGCTTGTCGCGGCACCCACTGAGAGGGAAAAAGAAACTCGCTTCACACAGATTGTAATGTGCACTGGTGAGCCGAGCGTCTGCGGGGCGTTACATGAAGGTTAAATAAAAAACAGAAAGACACACAGAAGCCGTCGTCCTCCTCGGCTCGGCGGCGGAAATCTGGTTATTGTTGCTGTGCAGGCACGCAAATAGGATTACACTCATCTGATACGGAGAGTGTCGCTAATAATTCTAGTTTGCAAGCGGAAACAAAAAAAAATAATCTCTGCTTCGTCATTTGTCATAATCAAACAGACATTTTTACAATTACAATGCTCGTAGAGATGATGACAGAGGTGATGGTGATGATGATAATGATGATGGCTGTGATTGCGGCGATAAAATATTTCAGACTCATGCTGGCTCATCAGCGCGTTCATTTAATCCTCCTCCAGTTGATCCGGGCCGAGCGAGGGGCGGGGGGGGATAAAAATAAGAGAAGAAGATGAAGCAGGATCTGGTGGAGGAACGGTAGCAGCAGCTGCAACATTAAGTAAACACCGGCGGATGCACCACGTCGTGTTTACGAGCCTTTCCTAAATTAACCACCATCCTCCTCCTCCTCCTTCCTTCCACCGCCGCTCTGATCTGCACCTCCTCCCTCCACTAACCACCACAGGACAAGAGGGAGAGCGTTGTTCTGTAAAAGTTTTGTCTGAACATCCTCCCCCTTAATGGGCAAATAAAATGTTTGTGCGCTCGGAGCTCCCTGGGTACTGCTTGTCTGCTAAAACCCATATCAAGACACAGTTCGACTGCTCGGATGACCCAATTATGCGACGAGAACGCCTCGTGAATTAACTCCGCCGCCATCTGCGATGACAGAGCCGGTTTTACGAGTCGTGTGCGGGAGAAAAGCCTTAATTATTTTCTCCAGACCTGCAGGATCGAGCCGTAAAGTTTTCATTGCTCTTCATTAGCGGGGTTTTATTTTTTTAGCGTGTTCGCTAATTGGACGAGGCCGTCGGAAGCAGTTACCTGACTCGTCTCAACCCGATGTCAGCGCCACGAAACGAGCTCTGCCGCTGCGAGCTTCCGAGGAGAATGGACTCGCGTCGCTGGCGCGTCAGGAAAGTTCTCCTCGAGTTGTTTGCAGTCGGAGCTCGTGTGTTACATGCGTCACAAATTACGAGAATGATTGTAGGAACATTTGAAATCTGGAATGACTCTCGTGTGAAAATGTTATTAGTCATGCTGGTGCCCTAGAAAGCAGTAAATCCTCCGGGATTTGGCATATTTTTGCAAATTATATAATGTCCTAATAATAATGATGCTAATGCCCTCATTATGTTCTTATCGTCTGCTTGTGATGTGTTATAATCCCTTATCACCTCAAGCCAAGTGTTACTGATGTGTTCATTAGTTCGTCGCTTAATTCGACCTCGAAGACCAGACAAAATGAGGCTGCGTGAACTAAAATGACTGTATTAATAACTGATTGATCTGCTGCAGTTTTCTTTCTCCTCTCTCCCGGAGCCCCAAGGACAGCCGCGGCCCGTCTCCAATCTTTTCCCTACATCTCTAATGAATTCCCGAGCTCTCCGTCACTGCGTGGTGAGAACACATCCTCGCCACATCTTCCCGGCGGACCAGTAAAGTCAGCGGTGAGGAATGCGCACGGCAGCCAGGTTGCTTTTGCTTCCTCTCTCTCTCTCTGCACAGTAAAAATTTAATGGCTCCAAACACGCCAATCCGCCCGTTGCAGCGACTGTGGAGCGAGCAAATTGCAGTCACCCCTGTCTGTGCCTGCGCTCTCCGAAGAAACAGCGAAACACACTTTCATCTTATGAAACACACAAAACAACACGCGGGGCTTCATAAAAACCTCCCGCTCCCCGTACACGGCAGATCATCTGATTTAATGTAGCTCACATCACCACCTGCCTCCTCTAAAATGTTGTTGGACTAGATTTCTTGGTGATTCAAAAGACACCCAAAAAAAAAACCCACGACAGCGAGTCGACGCGCTCGCGTCTGCGGCGAGCTGTGAAAAAAAGGGATTGAAGCGCCGCGAAGAAGAAACACGCGTTCTGACAGGAAAGTTTGAGGCACATTCTTGTAACCGCTCGTAGACACGACTCAGGGGTCTGCAAGTGCATTGTTAAAATCTCTGCATCCCATCTGCCTCCCTGTTCCAGCGGAAAGACGGTCTGATGTTCACTTTGGATCACAGAGCTGCACTGGATCCATTTGTCTCCATCACAGGAATCACTAGACACTGGCTCAACAAACTTTAATAGCTCGTGGTCGAATGGATTGATGTGTTCTTCCGAAGCAACATTACTCTCTTGGACTCTCTGAAGACTGCAAGAAGTTTGTAATATATATTTCCTTCCGCTAATGTCTCCCTTGACTGACTAAACGTCACAGGAGGAGAAGAGAGAATGAGGCAAGAGCTGCACTGAAGCACTTCCACAGGCACTCTCTCTCCAAATCCCTTCCAGCTGTATTAACAGCAGCACAGTTCAGTAACAGCGACAGGCTAAGTAAGCACTTCTTAGAGTCGGCTGATTGCTTGTCGATCTATCGCGCTTTGCACTTGAGCCCGGCTTCTCCTCCGGGAGACGGATGGTGTTTATGAAAATGTACAGAGAGCGTCTCCTTTGTTAGGATGTGCATTTACTTGTCATGTGCTAACAGGAGAAGTTTCAGGAGCTATTAAAATGCAAAATATAGACGTGCACCGTGTCGTGAGAGCGGGTCAAGGGGAAAGCATTAGCGGTGAATGTATTTCCTGCACTCCTCATCCATCATGTCCCACAAAGAGGGGATTCTCTGAACGTATTCATTGCAAAAACTGTCGGGCGGACGGGGCGAGCTGCAGCCGGCAGGGCCGAACAAAGGCGGGGGGCAACACAGGAATAGAAGAATGAGAAAAAAAAGCAGAGTTATACGCCACCTGAGCGTCGGACCAACCGCTGGGCTGCCGCCTGCTAAGTCACATCATCTCTCCGATGCCTTTTCAATGTCACACTTCATGCTTTCGTACATTCCTCGCCAACAAAGGGCCGGCGTCACGTCTGTCAAACACTCACAAAGCGGTGATTCACACACAGCTCGCCGTCTATTGTATACGCTTTGAATGCGCGGTACAATAAAAGGGATCTTTGCCAATCACAGGTAACATATTTAGCATCAGGCGTGAATACGATTAACGAGTAACGAGCAGGAGAAGTGAACGGCAAAGCTTTGTGATACGCACGTGTAGCTACGTCTCTATCAAAGGCTGCAAACACACCATTCAGTCACTTCCTCCACCGTACACCCATAGACGCAAATCCTGGAAGGGACAGGACGATGTATGCACATTCATTAATAAGTGAAGTAGCCAGCCCACGTGTGTGAAAGCCACAGAAACATCTATACGTCTTCTTTCCCAGGAAGTCGAGCTCTTCTGCCTCCACGCACCGCCGAGCAGCTTTCATCAGAGCGACCAGGGCTCGGCCTCCGACGCTGTATCCAGATATTAATTGCTCGATCCATGCCAGCGATCAGTAACATCAGCCAGTGTCTGAATTCAAATCAATGAGACCAGCTGGTAATTGCACTGTAGTTAGCTCAGGGTGACAGAGCGTCCGTTAGCAGAGCTACCCGACTACTTTTCGGTGTCTGTAGAAGATTTCCCCTCATGTTTTCTGATGTCAGGTCTCACCGTGCAGAGCCACAACACCAGATTCAGCTGCGATGCCACTTGAACGCAGCGCTGGCAAATTGCATTTATTGTCTCCAGACATGCACAATGGGACCTGCGAGAGCTGGAAATGGTGTTTGGTTTTGTCTCAGCTGAAATATACTGAGGCGCTAATGGTTCCCTAAATGTGCTCTTGGTTAACAATTATTCTTCTTTGAAAAAAAAACCACAGTCACTCTTGAGTTCTTTAACAAAAAAAGCCATCTGCATTATTTCTGACGGGCTGTAGCAGCTTGGCTGAATGGCTCAGCTCCCGCTGATCAAATGACTGCACTCTGTGGCTGGACTCCTGCTGCTGTGATGGACTCCTGAGTCACAGACCTTAAAAAAACTGCCAGATTATTGAATATTTATAAGAGGATTCAGATTTGTCAGTTTACTGAGAATGCTAATAGGCTGTGCTGCGCGGACCAGAGGCACACGGGCTGTTATGGATGTGTGATATTGAGTCTCCACGCAGTGCGATTACATCACACTTGAAGGGGCCCGATTACTTTGTACTGTATGTTGATTTGAAGGCGAAAAGGCTTATCTGTCTGTATGTGTGAATTCACATCTGCTGCAGCCTGATCGCTCACTTTCTCCTCTCACCGTCTCTCACCGTCTCTCTCCCAAACCTCCGAGGACTCGCTTTCCAATCAGAGAGCGAAGGACTGCCGGTTCCTAAAGCTCCAAACCTGATGGGATTTACAGTCGCCACACAATCGCACCGCACGGGGGCTGCTGCCTTAATAACGCTCGTATTTTTTTTCCTCCTTTGCTCGTCGGCTAATTCCAGAATATGTTCAGTCACGGGTGCAGTCTGGTTTATTTGGAAAACGGCATTAGCACGAATACCCCTGCAGGTATTGAGTTTAAAAGACAACATCAAATGCATGGGTAGTCAGGCAGGAACAGCTGAGTCCAAACACCTCTCACACGCACGCACACACGCACACACACACGCACACACACACACACACTGTCCCTCCAATCCTCATCAGCCACACAGCTGTGTGATTTGATAAAATACTTGGCAGGACCCCGCGGCTGACCTTTCCATCCGTGCTTAACACCGCTGCTCTGTGAGCAACCTGCCGCACGTAACCAGGCAACGCTGCCTCTGATGAGATCTGAGGTCCGACCAGTGGCTTTCTCACAAGCTTAGGGATGTGACGAGTGTGTGTGTCCGTGTGTGTGTGTGTGTGTGTGTGTGTGTGTGTGTGTGTGTGTGTGATGTTGCTGTTTTGGCGGGTTGTGGACGCCGCCTGCTGGGGTCTGAGGCCATTTAAGGCTCCAGAAACACCATCAGCACAGAATCAACTTCAGTAAAAGTTCTGCAGAAACTAAAAAGAAGGAGGATGTTATTACAGCGTTTAATGAATCCATGTACATGATTGTGTTCTTTTGATTTCTGCATCTTTGATGTTGTTAAAAACAGGCTGATTGCTCAGATGAATTCAGGTCCCACTGCTCCTCCCGTCATCGAGCTTGAACTTTCCGCCCCGCTGATACTCTTTGCCAGGTTTTTTTTTTTTTTCTTTTACCCACGCTCAATCTCGTCACCTCTGTGTTTTTTAAGAGCTTTACAGTTTCCCCCAACTTTGTGAAGAAGGAGCGGATTAGGAGGAGAAAAAAAAATCCAGACGCGAAAGATGGAGATTTAGACAGTTCGACGGAGGCACATCGTTCCAATTCCGCCTTTAAATTTTAATACCTTTAAGCAATATGTACAATATGAGTGATGCAGGCAGTGTCTTTTTACTTCTAAAACTCTTAAAATGAAGCTAGATGGCAATGCTGTGCCAGCTGGAGGCATTAATCTTCTTTAGCACCAGAATATTACGTCTATATTACACGAGTACTTTTCAAATAGCAGCCTCTGGGAATTTGTCACATTTTTAACTTCTTCTCTAGCCGTTTCATTCAGACAGTGAAGGGAGCAGTAACACACAATTTCCGTGAAGGAAACGTAGCACAAAAAAAAAAAAAAAAAAAAAAGAAGACGGGACAGAATCAACACCCAGACAATCAGAGTCCGTGACGGCGCGTGGGCGGACGATCAGGTCGTGATATGTCTGCAGAGTGGGACGTGCCGATGTGACGCCGAGGCATTAAGAGGAGACACGAAACGCAAATGACAAATCTGCTCTCGACCCGATGACGACCGACTGCGATGCCTCACGCGGCGTTTGTTCCGAGTGTTTGTGTTTCCAATCCAACTCTCACCGTTGAAGAGTCTTTTTTATGCTCGACATCACCCGGGAGGTTTATTTATATTCCCTCAGAGATGGAAATGCAATCAAGCAGCTCGCGGTGAAAACAGCAAAACCTCTAATTTCTTTTTTTTTTTTTAAATTACCTTGATTGCAAAGCTGATAGAAGAGACACAGCTGAGAGAGGCGGGCTCGATTAAACCCGGTCAATAACAAAAGCACAATCACCGCTGTACTGTAATGATTGGCCCGTCGATAGCCACCACGACATTTTTGCACAAACATGTTTTTTTTACACAACATATTGAGATATTTACTGTCTCCACTGACTCACTGGCTCTTGGCTGTGGCGATATCGGAGAGATAAAGAAGCCCACAGATTGTTTTTGTGATTAGCACTTGACTGCGGATCATATTTACAGCTAATTGAATATGCAGTGAACGCAGCGTGCAGCCGGCAGGATGTGCTCCCACATGCTTCATACACCGGCTCATCTGAATCTCAAGCAGGGAGGATTCAGGCCCAGATTTTTTTTATTTTTTTTTTACAAATGGTACACTCATTCAATACACCTGCCAATATTAGGCGGTTGATGAATGGGGTTCTCTCTGGTGTCGGGATTTGGCGGCTTTTCCCTTTTACCCACAGAATAATGAACTACAAGGATGGGAAAGTAAAATGGCTGTAAGGATAAAAGGATGCGGTGCTACAGTCTGCAGAGCGGAGGCGAGCTGTGAGCGAGCGAGCGAGGAGGGGAAACGTCAATAAAAAGGTGAAAGTTTCACGCCGAGTTCGCTAAATTTGGGAGTGTATTTCTTCTTTATGCGACCTCCATTTTCTCAGCGGCAAACTGAGCGCGGCGGAGGGCGAGAGCAGCGAGAGTGACCCTTGTCGGTCAGGGTCGTTTGCGAGTGCACACCTCTGCCTCTGGGTTGGGTTACCAGGTAACACAACAGATGCTCCACACAGAAGCTGAGAAACAAACATTTGATTTGTATCACGAGGGGAGATTAAGTGGTGACAGCGGAGAAAAATAAAAAACAATCACTCGAAATGGCTGAAAATTGGGTAGATCATCACGGTCACAGAGCACAAATTAAACACAACATTTTTACATGTATTGTTATTTTGTGGGTTCATAAAACATTTTTAGTTAGGCTGTGTTCGACTGCCATCTGCTTGTGGGCAGCACAGTAATCTGTAAGGACAGTTTCTTATTTACACATCCAGAGCGAACGCTAAATGGACTGAGATATATTCACCTGTTCACACACTGCTGGGCAGAGATACCATGCAAGGAGCCACCTGCTCATCAGCAGCAATGGCAATTCATAAAGACTCGCACACCGATGAACGAGTCACTGAGAGCAATTTGGGGTTTGCCCATGAACACTTACAGAGGCAGGTTGCCGGGAATCGAACCGCCGACTGTTTCTGGCCAACAGATGACTGTGAATCCAATATTCAGATCTCCTTTCAGCTCCAAGTGGCTCTTTAGCACATCCAGTCTGAACATGATCAATGTGACAGCACCTGATTATGAGCCGTATTCATACTTCACCTCTAGTGGTCGTACTTATAATTATGACAGCAAAGGAGGAAGTCAAGCAAAGTATTCAAAACGGATTGTCAGAGCGAACAAGCACAAGACTTTCCCCCAGCAGACGGCTGGTCGAGTCAACGGTGACTTAACTTATGTAGTTCAGTTACGTCACGTACATGACGTAACTGAAGTTGGACCAAACTACAGTGTTCGCCTGAACCTAACCTCGTAGATTTCTTGCCTTAACCCGACAAACTGCGAGCGCGTGAAGGTCCAAAACAACGAGCTGAGAGACTCTAAAACTCTCTGCAGAGCTGAGGTGAAGAAAACCACTTTCACATCACACACAGCTTTTTCTTTTAAAAAAAACAGTTTCCATTGTTAGTCTAAAATATTGACGAGTGCAGCTTTTTGACGTAATTAAATTTTTAAACACTCCGTGTCAGAATGAATCCTCACCCTTGTATTATTCCTGCTCCGGTCGGCCTCATGGCTGCACACAGAGAGAGAGCTCATTAAGTTTTCTGGCTCCAACTCTGTTTTGGAAACAAAACCTCAACTTATTGCATTTTCAGCTGCTCAAACACGGAGAATAGTGCTCCGAGTAAGTAGCTTTAACTAATGCCAGTCTGAATAATGCCAGGTTAGAACAGTAGTTTGCAAAGTAACAGTGTTGAATACACACACACACACACACACACACACACACACTGGATGTATGTTGAGATGCCAAAAAGAATTAATTATGCATTCATTCTTTTGGTTTTCCCCAACAAATTGGACTTTTTCACAGTCTGGTTTTCAAATGCCAACCAAAAATAGATGAGATGGAGCAGCGAGTTCTGCTGAGCGAAGGCCAGACTCACTTTCTCTGAGTCTTGTTTCCATATCAAATAACTTCTCAATTCTGCAGACAGATGTACAATAGTTATGATCTTCTTAATCCTGTGGCCAGTCGCAGGGAGTCGTCGTGATGGTCGCACAGAGACACGACTTTATTCGAGGGAGCAGATAATTACTAGATGTGACAGAACGACATCAACACAACACAGAACCAGAATTTGGTGGATTCTTTTCGCAGCATATTTTGCGAGGTGCTGGCAGAGAGCTGTTTGTGGCTGAGGGGGGATAGGTGGATCGGTACCCCAGAACAAATCATCATCCTCGTATGTTTCTTAGTTCTGGAGCCAGGCAGCCAGGGCTTGTGATTAGTGCCGACACGGTGCTGTGGAGAGGAACTGTTGTAGTCAGTTCGTCCCAAAGACGTTTTCTTTTCAGGCCGCCGTCTCGAGCACGCCGTGGCTTTTCAGCATCACGCAGACTGAAACTGTCGTGTGTGTTTGTTGTGTTTCTCAGTTATTGGTCGCTGCCATGTTGAACCTCACCTCTGATATGTGACTGCCATCCTCGCCATCGGGTATAACTCGCCATGGAGGTAAAACCACATTTCGGGCAGAAGTCTGAAACGCCCCTCTTAATTTAACCCGCTCTGTGTGTGTGTGTGTGTGTGTGTGTGTGTGTGTGTGTGTGTGTGTTCTCAGTTCTCAGCCTCATCAACCTGCGCTCGTGCTTTTAACGCCGTTCCCCTTTTTTCCGGTTACAGACGTCCTCTGGGTGAATTATACAACCAAATGAGGGCCAGAGGAGCACTCATCTAAATTCCCTCCTCTTGATTGCGGCACCTCGATGCACAAGCAGAGCGACTTAGAATTTAATGAGACTGAACTGTGTGTTTGGCGTCAGGACAACCTTCGATCTCCTCCTTCTGATGCTGCGCAAGACACGTCCTCGTGTTCGAGGATTTGCTGACCTACATCCTCAAAGTCAAAGTTACACTTGGAAGTGCTATCAGGGAATTTGACATTTCTTTAAAAATGTACGAGTTTTGCAGGAAACCTTTTTCGGCCCGGCTCGCTCTGTGAAGCCGTCCTGCTCCTCGCCCCCCCGCTGCAGAGAGCCACTGCAGGGCACTGGATTACAGGAAGGAGTGACACAATCATTTTGCAGAGTAACTGACACAATCAGCGCCTACATAAATCATATCGGCACAGCCAGGCCCCCGGGCGCCCGCTGAGGTGACGGTTTCATGGCTCGCCTCCAGAATGCTACCTGCCAATCAGCAGAGAGTGACAGATGCCAGAGAGCAGGTACTCCACACTGTCACACCGATCGCTCGTGTTGTGGGGGATTATTTTCCAAAAGGAAAACTGTAATGATTTACAGATTACCTGCTCCAAGCTGCAGTCACACCGCTGGATTACAACTGTATAAGATGGGAATAATAAGCAGACGTCGTTCAGCTGGCGGAGCTTTCGTTGCATAATGATGTCGAGCACGGTCGGCTCTTCTTTTTTCCAACCATAGCCATTAAATGTGTTTAATCACTTCATCGACTTCTTCGTTAGCAGCTGGGTTTGCTGTTCTCATGTGGGATCAAATTTCCTCCCTACTCGTGAGGCTGACACGTGACAGATCGTGATTCTTCGTCATTGATATCAGATTCACTGTCTTCTTTCTGAATCTCCGACAGAGCTGGATTGTAATCCCTGAAAACTTTCTGCTACATAAAAAGGTAAAGCAAGTATTTGAGACTTAACAATAAACTCATCTTATCGGCTTCATCAGGAATGTGTGGGAGTTGCAGCTGCATCGATGTAAACGAGAACAGGTGTTGTATCGCCGACAGGCGATCACGTTTCAGTATGCAACTAATGAACCAGGGGGAAACCCTCTACCACGCTCGCTCGCTGAGTTACACCTGAACACACACACCTGAGGGTGGCTGCGTACTGCCTGCCAAGAAGTACGAGAGAGAAACACAAACTGTGACAAAGCATCGGGAATTTTATTTTTTTGTGGCGACAAAAAGAAAAAAACAAGTGAAATTCATCAGTAACATCGTCCAGTTAGCTCCACCCATTTCCACTTTAAGCCACGCCCACCCCAAGTGTTTACGTTATGTTCAGATTGTGACACGCTGTGCTGTTCGTCGACACTCATTTGCAGACAGGCTTCTAACTTTCAGTAGGCTGAGCAGGGCGACGGAGGCGGACTTTAAACCTCACGAGCTGCTCGCATGTTCCACCATGTTGGCTCTGCCTGCTGCTCCGAGTGACTAACTGAGACGAGCGTCAGCGCCCACTGGAGCGACACTTTTATTGCTCGCCTTCAGCCCACAAGTCTGCGTGTCAGTGCCTTCAGTTCTGAGAACCGACTCAGACGTCTGGAGGAAATAATTTTGTCTGAAGCTCGAGCTCTGTTACAGCAATTACAGTATATTTCTACCCACAGTACGACTGCTTGAAAGTCATGAAATGTTCCCTGTAGATTGTATTTGTGCTCTTGTCTCTTTTATGTACCAACCTGCACGCTGCTCATTTCTGTTTCATGCAGATGATTAGCTCGTCATTGCTTAGTTATAAGTGGGCTCTTATTTATAGACGTGTCACTGACATTTGATTCATGTTGGAATAAACTCATCATATATGTGAAACCTTACTGCCACTCAGAATAATGTATGTTGTGTCGTTTTAAAGATCATTTGCATGAGATTCAGTTTTTTCATCTTTTTGCTCAACGCAGCTACAAGGACCTTTTGCTTTTAGAGGATGCAGACAAGCCGCTGTGGAGGCTGCGAATCAATCTAAACTTTGTTTTAGTGCCGTTCCACCAGACTACAGAGCAGCTTCTCTCCTCAGGCTGTGAGACACTTCAGTTCCTCCTCAGCGCTACGCAATAAACGACACACCTCGCACCGAAATGACTGAACGGGTTCATGGCCCAAAACAACACATCGTCCCCAAACGTAGCGTAGCAGCGCACAAGGCCTCATCGCACTGGACCTCATCGGACACTCGCAGTTTAGGCAAGAAAACTATTTTGTTAGGCACACAAGCACTTGAGTGAATATACTTACTGATCGGCATTACATTGAAGGGATTGCACACTGGCATACCTCAGTCAGTGAAAGATATAACTACGGGTATTTATTCCAAACATTACACTTTCCATCTGCATGATTCCAAACTGTGAGGAGTGAGAATCGAGATCGTTTCCAATCAAACTCTGCAGCGACCGACAGGAGCCAGCGCCTCAACTGGAGTGACAATTTTGTAGCACTCCTCCGAGACACTCGCCTGCCAATCAACCTGCTCACAGGTAGCGTATCACACACACACACACACACACACACACACACACACACACACACCTTCACAACCTGCCAATCCGTTGTGACTGGCAGTTTTGAAACACACTCCCTGTCAGAGCGGAGACAGCAGCACGGGTAGATATCAGCAGGAGCGAGGACGGGCTGAAACAATTGGGACGATTTCTTTGTCCTCCGCGGCACCCCGTGATGATTGCAATGTTTAACAAAATGGCTGTGCACCGGAGAGAAACAGCGCGGTCCATCACGTCTGTTTTTCCTGCTGCTCGCAGGAGTGTTCCCGCTGTAGGACCCTGCTCTCACTTACCCTATGGAGAGCGCTGTCAGCGTAAACACAATGCATTATTTATGCTCAAGCAGCCTCCGAGACTCGCTCTCGTCGCTGTAGACAATAGCCGGCTCTCCATTCTAGTGCATGTTGCAAATGAGAAAGGTAGAGAGGGAATATTTCAGCAATAACTCAAAAGAATGGTGATGTTTTCATGTTTGTTTGAACAGCTACGTTCTAGAGAAAAGCCCTTTTTATTGTTGGAGAGTTTAAAGTAAAGACGTCTGAGCTTTACCTCCCAAAAGTGCTACGTGTCCTGACACTTTGATGGATGTACAGTGTGCTGCTAGTATTCATTCATCCTTAGGCTTTGTCCACTCGTACCAAAACAATCTGTTCTTCCTCCGTCTTC
The DNA here is from genome assembly GCA_900302685.1 of Spondyliosoma cantharus. Lineage (NCBI taxonomy): Eukaryota > Metazoa > Chordata > Actinopteri > Spariformes > Sparidae > Spondyliosoma > Spondyliosoma cantharus. The sequence continues at coordinate 14,970 of OMLP01034110.1, forward strand.
CTCGGCATCGCTTCAAGAATATTTGCGTCCAAACGGATCCACTGTAAACGACTCAACATGCTGTAGTTCATATTCCAGGCCTATAGGTGGCGCGAAAGAAGACGAAAATGTCTAGTGCAAGGAAACCAGAATGGTTTGTGTGGAGCGATAATGAGGTGGAACTGCTGCTGCGACTCACACTCGACTACAAGGAGAGGAAGCTGCAAGAAACACCAACACGAGCACGTAGTCCGCCATTGTTGTTGTTGTTGTTATGAAACGTCGCGGGGTTCAGAGGTCGAAGGCTAGAGGTGGAGGGGTGGGGCGATGGAGTCATCCATACCATAAGTATGAGGATTCACCGTCCACACGAGAACCAGAGGGCGGAGTTTTCTGATGTTTCCACCCTGAGACCAGGTTTCAAAAAAGTGCGTTTACAGGATCCATGTGGACGATCAGACAGAACCATGCAGAACATGTGAGGTTACAGTAAAGAGTGTTTCCATGTGGACGGACTCTTAAAGGAAGCCCGCCCTGCTGGAAAAACCAGCATATGTTGTGTTTCGGTGCTGGTTTTGGTGTCACATTCTGTGGAAAAGCAAACATTAAATTTGATCTTAACTTGATGTTTTCACGCCATATTAAAGCCAAGAACACGTGACTACTTACACTGTTAGCACTGCAGCTAGCTGTTAGCTGTTGACCAACATTTGAGGTTAAATTTAGCCTCTCACTAATTAATTTGCTGCCTATTAAGCTACAAGTGCACAGAGCACAAGACTTCCCAGTTTTCCTTCGTCCTCAGCAGACTGAATTAAGGCCATTGAATGTCTGGAGGGAGCCGTGGTGTTAAACGGGCTTTAATTAACCGCTGGAAAAGCAGCCGGGCTTTACGAGCTTACTGGTTCAGAGACAGAAGAGCTGAGATGTGACGGCACGACCGCACGAACAGATTGGACTGTTTGGACGGGCGATTAAGTCCTTGTTCAGAACATTGAGATTTCAAAAGGAGCGCGATTTAATTTAAATTTTGATAATAATAATAGGAGGAGCGACGGGTGGAGAGGGAGATATGCACCTGACTGCCAGAAGAAAATGTAGTTCTGGTGTCAGACGTGTACGAACAAGCTGATCCTCACCAGACAAATGAAAAGTTAAAATGAACTATGTTTACGTTTTTCCATCCTTGAACCCGTCGGCTGTCATCAGACGACACTTTATCCTCTCGGGATCACGGATAATGTTTGAGATATCTTGATAACACGTAGACTTTCTTCAATGTGTCAGTGTTTACAGTACGATTTACAACTTCAGACTAGAGAATTGAGTCGGAGTTGCAAGACGACCATTAATCTGTATATGATAAATCCAACAAAAAGCTACTAAAACGCTACATTGTGGTCAGACGACAGCCGCTGTGCTCTTCTGCTCTCAACACAAACTGTGTACCTGCCACCATTTGTCAATCTCATGTTTCCTGTTTTATGTCTTCGCCTTTTTCCACTTTTTAATGTTTAAATTGTAAAAACTCATCGGTGAAAACTCACTTCACGGTTCGTTGTGGCTTCTTTGAACTACGAACGTGATTCTTCCTGAAGAAAGTAAGAAAATTCTTTAACTGAATCTCACACTTTGATCGGCAAATGTGCATTTTGTCCGACTTTATCATCTTTTATCTTTATCTAACTGTTCAACAAATGGTTTAAGCTAACCATCACACGAACCGCAGGGGGAGCAAAGACAGGAAGTGTTTACCCAAGACATTTTGTTCAGGTTGCTTTGGAAGCCGACGAGGACTTCTGTGCTGATTATCTAGACGCTGTTGTGTATGAATCTAAATCAGATTGAGAAATCAAACGTTGGCAATCCACTTACGATGTGACTGTGATGCTGTAGAATACATCTTAGTGTAAAAGTTGTTGCAGGACATGTAAAGCACACCCTGATGCTGCACTCCATCTTCAAACATCCCTCAGAGAATAAACACAAGTAGCGTAATAAATGCGCTGATGGCTGAAGCTGAATGCCCGGCCGGATGAAAATCAGCGTCTGACCTTGTGACTGGACAATAGGCTCTTCTGCCACGTCTCATTACTGTACTTCCTCTTGCCTCTCTTTAGAAGTCATCGTACTATCTCCCGCTCCATCAGCGTGGCCTCGGAGGCAGCGCGGCTGAGGTTAATACCTACATACTGCTCTGCAAGATGCACTCTGGGGCTGCAGATCTATGTAATTAAAGCTCGTCCCTGCACCAGATGAAGATATGAAAAATATCATTATTGCTTCTCAGATGAAGATATATAAAAAAACTACAGCTTCTTGCTTCTTCCTCCTGGGCAACAGCTCATTTGTAAGCAGTGGGAGAAATAAAACTGAGCCTAAATACATCCAAATAAGATTTCAGATATTTGTATCGCTCGGGGTGTTGCGGTTTTGAAAAGGACTTTATGAACATTTGACTTTGATAAAAAAATAAGTTTGAAGGAATCTTGCTGGATAATTCATGTCTTCAAAACAACAAACTGTTGCACGTATGAGACATGCCCGATGCTAACGCTAACGAACGGTGAGAAACTCTCCCTCCAGCTCGAGCTGAACACACTTCAGGCTGCGTTAGCTTAGCTAGCGTGAATCACATCAAATGTACCCAGACGTTTATTAATGTCCCAAAGGATAAACTGTGCATATATTTAATGAGGCGTCCCACTTTCTGTCAGCCAGATACTTAATGAATGTATAAACTATACTTTCTCCTCAAGGAGACCGCACATGTATCCCTCAGCTGGCTAATGAGCGTCATCGCTTTACGGCCAACGGCAAGTTAGCTCCAGGAGCTAAATACATACTGACAGTGGGCGAGGCGGCACGGCTTGTTCAGAGAAGTTCTCAACATTAAACAGCCTGGAGGTCAGAAGTGTGATGTTTTATAACAAAGTTCAAAGCTGAAGCTTGTCGGGTTTTTCTTTCTGTGTGGCTGCAACAATAAGAAATAGAAGTAGAAGTGAATTACGATGATGATTAAAGCATGCATTTGAAGGATGACATGCAAAAACAGACGTAACTTGTACAAACGTGAGTGAAATATAAGTTTGGATGTAGCTGAGCTGTAAACACTGACGTCGGCTCGTCTCTTCAACGCGAGACTCCTCCTGCAGCCGACAGAACCGAGCTTGACTCACCTCCCCTCCCCCGCCCGCCGGTTCTGACAAACGACAAACGACAGCCCGACTCGAATCCATCGTTCAGAAAACAGCAAACAACTGTTCACAGAAAATTGCACATCCTTTAAATACGACCCTTTGATTTATGCACCTGTGCTCCGTGGATTAATATGATTACAGACATTAAAACCTTGCAGGATAATGACTTATGGAAATTCCGAGCTCATGAAAGCTTTATCAGACTCCCAATTAAACATCGTTCATAATCAGCTCCTTAGTACACAGATAGGATGGATTTGAACCCCCTCGCAGCGCCGCACCAGATGGCTAATATTTGGGTTAGCGGAGTGACAGGAGGTCTATTAGAGCGCCGACATATTGACATTAATATTAGCGGAGTAATTGCAAACCTATGGCTTAAACGGTAATCAGAATAATATCGCACATGAAGAAGGTTAAACAGGCCAGTCGTACATGACGCTGGTGTAATACGATCCACAGCGGCTGCAGAAAAACAAACCCCGTGTTCATCAGTGTCGTACTGACATTTGAGAGGACGGCAGACGATCAATACCTGCACACGACACGCAGTCCAGTTCTAGATTATGTAGATCTGGACGTAGAACCAGGCGGACTAACAAACAGATGCAGAAAGTTCATGCTTGAATTTTATATCCTGACATTTTAGCATTTAGCAAAATAAAGGTTGGACTTCACAGCTCCGTCAGGTTCAGACAATAAAACTGATACTAGGTTTAGGAAAACATCTAGTTTGGGTTCAAATAACTAATTCAGTTACAAATCTAGGAACGTTTAACTCGAGTTACATCCGACAATAAACTTCACTGGGTCATTTTAACCTGTTTTCACAGTTTTCCTTAAACACATCTGGATAAAATACACAACCTGGAAACAGCTGCACAGACTTTATTTTAGACTTCTCACTTTGTTTCCTCTTTTGAAGGCGTCATTAAAACCACACACGTCTTCTTTAAATGTGACGTTTGTACATTTTGTGAGCAGCTACACTTTCAGCTGGTTGGGATGAGGAGCACCGGCGACAGCAGCAGACAAACGCATGTTTAGGTGTGAATCAGAATACTGGATATTCATGTACGTGTCGAAGCTTCATGACGTGGATTCGTGTTCTTGTTCTGAACGTTTAGACAGTAACATCGCTCACATTTATACATCAGACGACCGTCTGCGTCTCATCATCTGAGAGATGAGAAGCGCGGCTCTGTTTTTCCCGACCTGCGAGAAAGAAAAAGCAAAAAATATTTTTACCTCGACGTGCACAAAAATAGATATACTGAAGACAAAACCATCATTTTTTTTGAACATCTGCAGCCGCGTGTAGCGCCTGTCTCCGCGTGGCGTCGGCGTGTATGCAAATACAACTTCATTAGTCGTGGAGATCAGCAGATTGAGGTGAGGGGACGACGTGTTATAATAGAATGGAAGGCAGATGACAGTCCTATTTCCTTTGAGACCTCCCTGTTCACCGTCCTCTATTATATTAAACCAAATCAATTATCCCAAAAGGCAGCGTGCTATAATAGGAAGCTGGGTGGGCATTTTTTAAAACAGAGGAGGCCGGCTGCGCAAATCCAAACACGCCTCGTGCGATTACAGCGACGAGGGCGCTGAAATCCTGTAATTGAGACATGCAGCATTATGATTGCAAACTGATTGAATATTATTAGCCGTGGCTTTTACTTTGTTTGCTTGCTTCCTTTAATTAAAAGATTTTTCTCTTTCCGTTCACTTCGTCAGAGTGGATTCACATCGTGCTGGGATGTCTGATAAGTGATTAGCCCGGTAAGACAACGCGAGGATAAATTAACCGTCGAATCGTCCTGAAGTGTGACGCAGTTGCCTCGTGGCCTCCTGCTGTGAATAACTCACCGCTGTCCGTGTTTAATTCATGAGCGAGTCGATGATAATGTTCACGTTTACCTGCAGAACGTGAGCTCGACGTGTGAAAGGGCAAATGCGAGGACGGGTTAATATTAACGACAGCCTCCCGATGTGGTTTATTATAAATACATGCTGTAGTTCCTCCTCTGTGTGTGATTACAGTCGTTCTTTACTCGGCTGCAGAGTTGTGTCTTGACACGTCTCTCGTATTTCCACAGCCGGCTCCTGAACACACCGCCTGCCTGCCTGCCTGCCTGCCTGCTGTGAATATTAAGTCTATTCTCCTCTAGTGTCTCTGTGGGTGTGAGGCCTTGTCCTTGCAGAGCAGAGCACACTCCATCCCTGACAAGGGCTTCGCTTTTATCACCTGATGCTGTGAGAGCCAAATGAGGGTTCGGCCATGTTCAGCCATTTATCATCCTCGATCAGCGAGCAGCCACGGGGGCAGAAAGGACCTTGGCTGCGTGTTGGCGCTCTCTTCCTGCCATTTGTTCTTAGAGTCGGCCAGGTTTAGTGTCACTGTGGTCCGCTGCGTTCTCTGCAGGGAGAAACAAACATCAGCGTGGTGGCTTTGTTTGCACTCGGCGGGTTTCGTGTCGCGGGCCTCTGTGCACGCGCTGCGTCGCGCACAAAACACTCGCTCCGAGGTAAAGCAGACGACGACGACGATGATGAATGTGGCGAATGTGGTTAGAGGTGCGTTTAATGGGGTGCTTAGTTATTTCTTCTTCCCCGACATCCGTTCTGTTGTTCTCCAGCTGCAGAGCAAAAGCGTTCAGCTGAGAAAATGTCTGCAACTTATAATGAATTGAGGAATTTGTGTACGGCAGGAAAAGAAAGTTATTAGCAAGCATCATTTGACAAACAACGCTCGCTGTTTTGTACGTCGTTCAATGGCTGTAAATTGATAAAACCAGTTGAATAATTGCAGTAATCCCCCGCAGAGCTCCAGTGACGGTGTTTTTATTTGCAGTTTGATGAATGTTTGAACAAAAGCAGCCTGCAGGAGGCAGCGGCTGGTCGGGTGAGCCTGAACAAAAGGGGAGAGGAGGTAAAATGGCTGCTTTCCCCTCAAATCTTCCCAAAAATAAAAAAGGGGGTGTGTGCCCGTCTCCTTATTTGTGTTAATAAGAGGGTTGGCGGTGCCCTTTCATCCACCTTGTTCTGCTTCTACAGCCCCACTCCCTTTATAATGGCCTGTTTGGACCCAACCGCCTGACATAAACTCTCAAACCATATATTTGCTTTCGCCCGGCTGGTGACGGCGGCAGCAGGCGTCGCTTTGTTTGTTACTCGGTTTAGAGCGGGGTCGCCCTCTTCGCCCTGTGCTCTGGAGGATGTGCTGCTGTAGTAAACTGGGAGCAGCATCTAAAATACAGCCACGCGTTCATCTATCAGCTGCTCCTGGCCTGCAGCGACAGACATTCACTGAATCCTATATATTCTGGTGATCAGACGTTTTCCTCTGGTGATGTCGCAGTCGTTAAGTTGTGCATCATCATCTTTTGTCGCTGTTTTCAGACTCGAGCTGCTCCTGAAGGACATTTCGGGGGCTTTTTAGCCACAACGCGCTCTCAGCTGTTCGGGGCTCAGCAGGTAGAGCAGCTCGAAGTTTTAAAAGCTTTTTCTCTGAAAATCAGCTGCTGTGGACAAATGCGACGCTACGAGACGGATAAACAAAGAGCTGAAACTCGATATAAAGCTCTGCAGAGACGAGAGGAGCTGCAGGTTCAGAGTCGTCACTTCAAAGGACACTTTGTACATTTTGACGTCGTCACATTTTTATTTGATAAAACTTATAATAAAAGTATTGATTCGAGCTGCTTTAATCTTGTTTATTGACTTCCCTTTGAGCCTCCAGATGTTGTGTTCCAGCTCATTTTAAGATAATTCTATTAGCAGCAGCTCAAACTTTGCACACGTCGGGAGTTATTCTGTCTTTGTTTTCCTGCTGTCTGTACAGAAGTGAGACATGTATTATTTATCGGTCTCTCTCTCTCTTATAATATAATTGGAATTTGAACAAAGCGAATCCAACGCAAAGTTCACCGACGAACTCGGCATACGTGATGATCCGTTTGTGACTTCAGTGGAATTTGATTCTCAGCACAATAATCCTCTCCAAACTTGTTTTCCCAACTTTGGAATTTGACAATCACACCAGACTCTCCGTGATATCATTTCTAATCATGTTTCGTTAATGTTCTCTGTACTTGTTTTTTTTTTGTTCAAAGCAGCCGAGCCCTCCATCTGCACCCTTCTGAATTAGAATAACAAAAGCCGTGATTTATTCCCGCTCCTTTTGTGCTTCTCTTCTCTCCTGCCCGTCTCCAGGAAAGAAAAAGTGATGCAATAGCCTGATATGAACATCTGTGCCGGCGTGGAGACAGCGCTGCCCAGATAAGATGCTCACAAGTGCACAGAGGAGAGGCTTAAAGAGAGCAGCGTGAGTCGAGGTGGCTGCTGCAGAGACTTCACAACGACCTCGACATATGTGCAGAAACACTTCCTGCATTGAACACAGCACGTCCAGAGCTTCAGATCGCTGTTCGTCAGGAGACGAAGCCACGTTTGTTCATGCAATTTGTAAAGTGTTCGTGAATGTGTGTCAGTCAGACATATGGCAGCGATGTGGAAATGTTTCGCAGCACCCAATCCGCTAAAAGATGTTTTAGAAAAATGTAATCCAGTCCACAGTGTGTCTTCCCAAAAGACAGAAAAACAAATCCCTTGATGCGTTCCCAATCACGAGCAGCGAGAGCAGCTTCTGGTTCATCAGTGACGCGTTGAAACACGATGTTTCGTTTTCATCCAGGCAGCTGCTGAAACTGCTCGTCTCGTCTGATTGTTAGCAGCCGCCCAGTCGTACCTACGTGTCAGGTGTGAACCTCAAATACTTCAACCGCTTTTATTGCAGTTGAATTGCAAAAGAAAATGTCCATCTGCCATTTGTGTTATTATTAACCCGGGTTAAAGATTACAGGACGTACGACGTGACAGAACGAAGACGTGGATCCTCTGGAGTTACACTACTCAAGACAACTTGTACTTGCTGCACTTTTTTAAGCTTTCAGTGCACGTGAATATAGATACAATATTAAAGTACCGAGTACTGCAGCTTTTCTTCTCCGCAGTTCATCTTTAGCTTCCATATTTGGCCGAGAAATCCTGAGAACAAGCCGACTCTCCCTGCACACACCTGAAATCATTCCTGCTCTGTCAGTTCGGGACTCGGACACTTTCTTTCCTTGTCACCGAGAGACAATTTGAAATAGAAAACCGGCATATAAGGAAGTGCTGTTCATCAGAACCGAGGCACTTTAGAAAAACACTTGAGACATTTTCACCGTGGGGAAAACAAGACACTATAAATAATTGTATTGCCGATGTATAGAAGTGACTGAAACTCCGGCTCCACAGGGAGCCGCTGAGGTGTCGGATGAAATTCGAAAAAGTGGCTGTTTCTGCAGTCGCCCGTAGAACTGAGAGTAAAAAACATCCAGGATTCATTTTGTGCTCTTTCAGCTGCAACAAGCAGGAGGTCAAGTGTGTGTAGATGCAAACATGGAGCCCAGTGACGATCGCTCGCTGTCACACACACACCACAACAACAAGTTACCCAGCTTCCTCGTTCACTTCCTGGTTACGCAGCTCGGGAGAAGTTCCCGCTCAGCACATAGACACATGATGATGATGTCACAGTTTTACATGATACAAAGAGTCATAATCAACCTCCTGTCAACAGTTTCTCTTTGGGGAAAATGCTGTTCGTGCCACAGGGGAATTGTTTCTCTGCAGTGCGGCGAGCAGCCAGATTGGAAGCAAAAGCTTCAGAAACATTATTCACACAGCGGCCATTTTCCTCCAACGTCCCGCTCGGGGTGGGAGACTTGAATGCTGCGACAATGTGACGCTGCACGTTGTAGAAACACATCCTGTGTGTTTCACTTCCAAGATGTGTGATTTTATTTTCTCTCATTAGAACTTATGGACAGAGATCAGAGGTTCCTCGAGGTGAACAGAGACTTCTTGAGGTCCAGGTCTCAGGTCGTCAGGAGCTGTTGACACCTGTGACGTTTCTCCCTCAGCTGACTGATTTCTGACTGATTGTCAGCTGGGAGGTTATATAAGATGGCTGCAGTTCCTCTGCTCAGATGGTCGAGTGTCTCCGGGGAGTCGACGCCATCAGTCGGCTCTCTGTGTGAGATTTTTCTTTTGGCCATTTTCTATACATTTTGCTGCCCCTCTCTCTCTCCAGTGCCTCCGACTTCACCTTCAGTTTTTGAGTCCAATCATTTTGATAGAATCAGCGGGAGTTTTATTCCCACCGTCACGTTTTAAGACACCCAGGAACCAATTAGATACCCAGGGACAAAACCTGAAGGACCCGTCCTTCAGGTTTTGTTTTCTGGGGAAATGCAACACTGAAACTAGAGGAAGGGAACATGATGCATCGAGTTCTCATTGAAGACTACATGGGAAACACTGTTTCTGGGCGTGAATGCAAAAAACAGTTTGGTTGTTGGGGAAAGAGATGAGTTGGAATTTGGCCCACAGTTTACAGGTTTGAGGGACTGGTGACTTCTCGTGGTCACTCAACTTGGATAAAGAACAAACACAATTTCCCTCAACTAGAATCAAATGAGGCGACAAAGAAATCTTAACGGGGGCTAAAACAGACCAGAGTTTCTGGCTGGTAATCTCTCAGGATGAGGTCTGCAGCCTTCACAAAAGGCCTCGGCTGCTTCCACTCATTAATCAGCAGTCAGTCTCCTCCACCTGCACACAGGTGATCTGAATCCACTGCAATCAGTCCAGAGGGATTTTAAAATTCAGCCCAAAACCCAAAAAGTCTTGCACAACACGCTACACAACTTTCTGACTCTGCTGCAGCTCATTTTCAATGTACTTGCCGTGGTGTCAGAGCAACAGACAGTCGCTTGTTTCACAGGCAGGGCCCAGGATTCATCGCAGGCTTCCTGTCCTGCCCGTGACTCTCCTGCAGGAGGCGTGCTGCGGCACAAAGCGTGCTTGTTACAGCTCGTGGCGGCTCATCAATAAGGTCGTGGAGCAGCAACACAGATGCCGGCTGAGGTCTCTGTCCTGGAGAGACGAGCTAATCATAGTCCCTGCGGAGAACAGCAGGGGAGCAGTCTGTCTTCTGACGCTCGATCTGCACACAAACACTCGCACATATACATCCTGCACAGTCATGCGAGTTCACATCAGACGTGAGGCAGACACCCCCTCCGCAGGCGCATGCATAAACATGTCATGAAATACACAATGTAATGCAAGAATATGAGCGTTATGTCCTCCCTACTGCACCGCTTCTGTTCAGCTGCTGCTGTGTTTGCCCGAATCTAAAAGAGACGGTCTTAGTCAGTGAGTACCAAATACAAGAGTGTTTGTGGGCTCATTGCCTTTTTTGAAGTGCTGTAATTTAAGCACGTGTTGATCTTGTACTTTCACAAATGGAAGGATAGTATGAGAGAGTTTGTTGCGTCATTGTAATCTTGTTTTGGTATTGAAGGAGATGATTTTCATGGAAGTGAAGGAGGATTTATCTGAAAAGATCTGAATGTTTTTATGGAGCAATGTTTCACAAGACAAAAAAAGACAAAGTGTAAAGTATGACAAGAATAGAATCACCAGAGTGATGCTTGGCTGTAGCTAGCTACCGTTAGCCATGGAGCTAGTAGCCCTGTTAGCTGACTGGAGTCTTCCCGTGACCTCAGACTAGACTGAACACAAACCTGTTTTCAGATCTTACTCAGTAAATTGAGGATTTATTTGGACCAAACCAGAGCTGAATGTGGAAAGACGCAGCCAGATGATTTTTGTGAAAAAACATACAACATAAAACATAAAAATACAAACTAAAATGTCTTTTAACAGCTTGTTAACCAGCAAGCTGCAGATAAACATGTCCATGGGGGGGCTAGCTAGCTCCTGTTGCTAATAAGCTCAGCTAGCCGTGTTACCAGTGGTCCATTAGCTGACTGGAGTCTGCCCGGACCAGGACTTTGGGTCTTGTGGGGGCTCAGCTTATCTGGGCTCAGCCGCCTCTCAGTGAACAGTGAGACTCCAGACTGCACAGAAGATATTAGCTAAAAGAGGATTTAAAATTGAACAGTTTATAAACAGCTTGTAGACTAGCGAGCTCCAGATTGTCCATAAGGCCGACAGACTTGTTCTGTCCAAGAAGGGACGAGGTCGGGGTGGAAGAACGGATCGACGCAGCATTATCGGACCAACACCGGAGCTTGCTGTTTGTTTTCCAAACGGATTATTAAATCAATTTCCTTCCCGGTGACGTCTCTCAGCCTCTCGGCTGTGCAGAATACCAGTCGCGTCGTATCACAGCCGCTGAGCAGTCCACAAAACTCGTGTCCCATGAAAACATTTTTATGTGAGGTCTGATTCAGTCGGTTGTAAGGAAATCCTCCCCTCGTCTGCTGTATCGGTGCATAAAGCACATTAGAGGGGTGTGTAGCGGCGTAAAGGGGACAAAAACACGCTCGCAATGTAATCCAATCAGCAGTAAAACACTCCCAGCCATGAGCGCGCTGTTAAAAAGTCCACGCTCAAAGAAAATATAGACTTTATAAAAGCAGAGACTGGCAGATGAGACGGTTCAATAATCACAAACAAACACTCGCCACCTATTGTCTCTAACGCTAATGTGATATTACACAATGCACAGCAGAGAAATGGTTTTATTTGGCGGAGGATGAAAGTTTTAAGCGAATGATTCATTACGAGGACGTACAGAACGAGTCTGTAACTTATGATTGATTAAACAGACACAACTTTAACTTCGACCAACAGTTCATCCCCGACTTGTGGGGAAATAACAGAAGTTAATTCAGTCTTTTCTTTATGATAAATGTCTGTTCAGGAGAGCCACACTTAGATATTGAATACTTCACCTGCTCTGTGTGATCAATACTTAATTACACCAGCTTTTCCTGGTTCGGTCGGGGGGAAAAAAATGGCTTGTTTGAGAAGCGAGCGCGACCCCGGGCAGGCTTATAAAGACAGAAACTATCGGAGTGATCAGTAACCATGCATCATTACTCTGCAGTCGATGGTAACAAAGTGTCTTGGATCACGCTTAACGACATTAGAGGCAGAGAACGGAGGAGAGGGACGGCAGATGCTCGGGTTTGTTAGCCAGGCCGCTGCTGATGTAACCGTGTTAGCTAGGCCACCCTGGCGCTATAATGTGCCTGGCGAAAAGGAGACAAGACGATTAATAATCCCGGATCAAAACGTATGCTTCTGCTTACAGCCCGAGAGCTGCTTTTTAGGAGCTTGTTATCGATGAAAAGGATGGATGTGTCGCCTTTTATTGACCCGAGGGAGAAAAAAACCACTCGAACAATGTTTCATTTGACTGTAAGTGTACAGAGAGTCATTACAACGTCCTGCTCGGCTCCTGGCGCTTATACAACGAATGGCGTCTGGTGTGGACATTGTGAATGACTTCATCGTAATCTGCTGAAAATGTTTTGTCCATTTTGTTCCCTTCTGTTAATGTGACACCTTTTTCTGAACGTCCGTCTGTCCTGAGGCGATGCGATTTGTGATTTCTGGCCACATAAATAAAAATTGATTTGATTATTCGACACCACAGCTCAGGAACAGCTGTTTGACTGGTGGTGGGTAATTCTATTTAGTCATGCAAGCGGCAGTGACCTTTCCCAGCTCCACCGCTCCGCTCCGGGCTGACATATCGCAGCAGTCGCTGGACGGATGCCGTGAGACGCACCGCTTCCTCTGCCGGTCCACTGTCGCCTCTCCGGTCTCTTACAAACATACCCGTTACATTCAGGGTCTGCATCCTTCGAAGTCCTTTAGCCGTTGTTAAACGTGACGTTCTAGCCTTTGGAGCGTTTCCTGGTTGCGTCACCAGATGTTTTACCTTTACGTCACGATTTCTGCCGCCCAGGCCCACGAAAGTGACGATCCACGCCACGCCATTTTCTTTTCTTCTTTTTCGGGCACACAGAGTCTCGGGATATGTGAGGCCACGAAGGATCGTAGCGGTGGGAGCATCTGGAGGAGCCTTTGCGTGGCGTTGTGACGCATTTGGCCTTCAAAACATAAGACAAGAGACACAACACAGAGACGCAGAACAGACAGGCAGCCGTGGATGGAGTCAGAACTGCAGACCCAGTTGATGGACGATGTGGTGGACAGAGGAGACTGGACCCCCAAACACCCTGAGTACCGACCCGGATGATGTCCCACTGACACCAGCCAGCCCAGCAGCACTGCAGGGACTCCTGCTCAGCCTGCTACTGTATATAATGTGTAATTCTGATAATAAAAGCAAAAATTCAATCCCTTGTTGTCTGACTAGTAGCAGTGGAAGTAGAAGTGGGTCGATTTAAAGGTTACGCCTGAACATTTACGTTTGTTTGAATTGTGTGATCTCCAGGTTGTGGAAGATGAATTTCATTTTTTTTTTATTGTCCTTTAAGGAACTCTTTGAATCAATCCAGATATATATTTTGGAAATATGAAGGAGATTCTGTGCTGGTTGTTTGAAAATGATCTGATGAAAAGGTCTTGTATCTGCGGCAAAATATTTTGTATCCTATGACAATCCATTTGTATCCATATTTTTAATGGTTTAGTCATGTTATGTGTTCTGTATTATGTCACGTGGCTATCATGGATGCAATTGTGAACTTTTTTGACTTATTTTTTGATTAGAGTCTAATCA
>OMLP01034111.1:11050-27521 GCA_900302685.1 Spondyliosoma cantharus
CTGATGTGCATCGGCTGCTTTTATTTCCTAAACTGAAGCAGTTTTGTTGTCGATTGTTTACTTTCCCAAAAGGTTTGCCAGCAGAGAATTTCTCACAAAATCACCCAAACAGTCTTATAAGTATGGATGTCACCTTCCATCACCAGGACCGCTTCAGTCTCTGTTCTGTCCTCACCGCAGCGTCATGTCACGTCTGCCTGATGTCGTTGAGTTGCTCAGATTGTGTTTATTTCATCATTCCTTCTTGATCTACGTGCTTATTTTGAAAATTAACCAGATGTACAACGCTGTTCCGCCGTCTGACTTCCTGTCTGGCTCAAACTGCTCGATCGCAAATCGACGCTTCCGTTGGTCGACTTCCGTGAAAGATAGATTTGCCGAGGAAACACGAGAAGAGTTAAGATACTGGAGCCGTGTGGTGGAGCTCGCTGTGCGTCCTGCAGAAACACGTCTATCCGGGCGAAACGCCAAGTTTTTAGGGAGAGCCAGTAGCATAACGAGGTAACAGCTTCTCATTTGTTCTTGAATGCATCACCACCACACAGCTCTGTGGACGCCAGATTCAGTCTGATGTCCTAAATCGATCACTAATTACAAACTGGATTGGAAAGCAGCAGCACGTGTGTCTTTAGTCTTGTTAGCAGACACTGCAGGTGCCTAACACCAGGTGAAGGTGGTTAAAGTGTATGTAGATTTGTACACATACACATTATTCTTTATCTACACTCTGGACCCTCGTCCACAGCTTCCAGCTGCAGGTCGGCTCTCCTCTCATGACGCTGCAGTCGTCAGGATGACAAACGCAGCTCTCGGTCGGAGCGCCGCGGCCTCCATGTTGCCTCCTCGCTGCCCAGGAGAAGGAGAAGATTTATCCTCTAAATCAAACATTTATTTATTTATTTATCTACCTGTACTCCGTGTGATTTGCTCCAAGGCCTCGGCTAACGTGCTTTAGCGGCGGCGCTAAAGAAGACGGATGGGAGTAATTAGCATCACCTGGAGCTCTGCCACCGTCGCCACGGTTACCAGTGAATTACCCCCCCCCCCCCCAGACGTACGACCAGCCTCGCCATCTCTCACCTTCGCCTGTCCAATTTTCTTTTCCTCACTCTTTTTCTCAACTTTACTCTTTTTTTTTTTCTTCGAGTGCAGCTCGTCCAGAGTTTCAGAGTTTTCAATTAGTCTCCCTCTCGTTACCCGTCAGTCTGCTGATCTGACTCATCCGACTCCTTTCTTTGTTAATTTGCACATTTTTCACCACCCATAGATTTTTTCAGAGCAGATTCATCCACCTGGACGTGTCAGTTAAATTAAAAAGGTCCGTCTGGTTGTTTTTAAAACTATTTCATCTGTTTTTGGTCTCATTTCTGTTCAAACTCCTTTTTTATTCTGAACGTTTTTTGTCTTTTCTCCTTTAGGTTCGTCTCTTCACAGAGAGCATGTTGGTGTCAAACAAACAACTGTAGAGGTTTGTGAACGATGCTTTCGTGTTACCCGTCGTGCCTTTTTTTCACTTGCAGGCTGCCGACTTTGTTTCTTAACGCTGCAAAAAACAATCCACGCAGTGACGTGAAAAATGCCTCGTTGTCCTAAAGTTCACATACCTCCGCTTGGCTTCCTCTGCGTCTCAGCAGCCAGTTTTCGTCGCGCTCTGCCTTCAGTCCCCACTTAGTTTTTCTCCACCTCCTCTGCGCTCCTCGGCTCCTGTTCCCTCCCAGTCGTTGTGGCATAAATCACGGTTTATGTTGCCATTCCTGAGTTTGAAGTGGAGCCAGGAGAAGGTTACAGGGGACAGCGGAGTGCAAAGATGGAGGGATGGAAGGTCAGAGAAGAGAGGAGCAGGAGGAGAAATAAAGGAGGGGTGAGGGCCAGATTTATTTGCTGGCCTTGCAGACTGGATCCAGCTGAATCCAGAGGCGAGAGAGAGGCTGATACAGGGAGGATCTGGTTTCCAGGAAAGGAAAGTGAGACTTGGAGAGGCGGAGAGCTGCAATCTGATTCTCTGCCAGTCTGTTTTCCCTTTCTCACCATTTTCATCTCCTTTCCATCCGTCTACACCCTCGTTCATTTTCTCTTTGCACTCTTTGCGTCTAATCGCCTCTGCGGTTCTGGTTCTGGCTCCGGCGTGAGGTGAGTCAGTCGACGGGGGTGTAAAAGAGCAGAAACAGTTTGGGCCGCGGCGGCGCTGCCAGGAGAGGCCCACCTCTCGAGCCTCGCTTCCAAACAAACCAACGTTTTCAGCCGGCAGAAGAGCCAGCTAAGAAAGCACTTTTCATAAATGCAGGATCGCAGTTACATCTATTTTTTTTTTTCGAGCGTCCAAAGCAATGAGAGACGAGCGAGATCCAGCAACCCCAAATCGTTTCCTTACTCCCATTAAAACCTTCAAATTAGATTAAAGGAAAGAAAGAATGAAAGACAGAGAGGGAAAGAAAAAAAGAAGGCGATCGGAGCTCCAGCGTTCTTGATTCGGGGCAGAAAATCCTATTTCATGGTGGTGTGGAAGTCCGTTCCAAAAAAACTTTTTATCGACTGCCTCATCTGACTCTCTGAGAGATTTCTTTTCTAATTTATCTCCCTCTCTCCTTCTCTCCAGCTTCCTCTCTCTCTCCTCCAGAGGGCTGAGATCGCAGCACGGCAGACAATAGACGATTCCCCGCCATTTGTTTTTGATTTGCAGCCATTGAAGGCTCGCCATCGTCGGCCTGCGCCGGCTGATTGTATTACCAGGAGATACAGAGTAATTGGAGAGATTAAAACCTCGCCCCCTTCCTCTCATTTGATAGTCTTGCAGAAACCGAGGAATGTCCATTAGAGCCCTCGAATGTTGATTAGAGAGACAAATCTGATGTCCAGATAGCTGATGATAGGCGAAGTGGATTTTCTCGTGGAGCGCTGCGGTCTAAGTGTTTCACGATGTCGCGCGGGAGAGCGGGCTATTGGATCTGGATGACATGGTTCTAACGTCATGTGGATCCATCAGAGTCCTGGACGAGCATCACAGGGAGGACGGTCACGGCTGTGAGACGGAGGGGAAGTAACAGTCCAAACGTACGGCGGGGGAGGAAACATACGGGCGACCTTCTTCAAACACTAACTGTTGACTTCTCCTGAATGCCGGTTTGTCTGCACCTCCTAACAAAGCCTTCAAATGTTTCTGAGGTTGACGGGCAGATTTCAAGGCCTCAGACGTCTTCGACACACCTGTTGGAGACGACTTCCAGCTTTTTCCATCGAGACACTTCAGCTGCAGCTCGAGGCCACGAAACAAACTACTGGAGTTTCATTATGACCTCATTTAAATGTGCTTATGACTCATCAGAGCAACAGAAGAAGAAGAAGAACTGTTTCACGTTTCTCTTCTCACTTTTCAATGAAGAATAACGGAAATATTAGGACACGAGCAACATTTTAAACCTTTTACTTTTTCTGATTGATCGTCTAATATCCCTCCGTTCACACTTCACAAGAGCAAAGCTGAGTTCAAACATTCATCGGCTGCAGATCTCTTATAATTTACAGTCGACTACGAGTCTGTCTGTCTGCAGATGAAGGTAAGAGGTTCAGCTTTCATGGTTAAATATCAAGATATTCCCCAAGACTGCTCGGATCCTTTATATCTTCATGTGAAGTGGCTTCAGCTGTGTCACCAGAATAAAAGTTAGTCATGTAGATTTCTGCAAAACCACAGATAGAAACACGCAGCTTTAACTTACATACGTTTGCTTTCTGTTTCTCTCCTGTCACAACGCTGTGCTAATGTCAGGGTGAGGAAACATCAAGGTTTGCCTTAAAATACCTGATTGAGTCCATGTCCACAGGTACCAACACCATCTGTTTCTCCTCCGTCTTCCTCGGCATTGTTTCAAGAATATCTGCGTCCAAACGGATCCACTGTGAACGACTCAACACGCTGTAGTTCATATTCCAGGACTATAGGTGGAGCTTGGAATTCACCAAACAGACAGTAGAAGAAGAAACTGAACACAAGAAGAAGAAGACGAAACCAGAATGGTTTGTGTGGAGCGATAATGAGGTGGAACTGCTGCTGCGACTCACACTCGACTACAAGGAGAGGAAGCTGCAAGAAACACCAACACAAGCACGTAGTCCGCCATTGTTGTTGTTGTTGTTATGAGACGTCGCAGGGTTCAGAGGTCGAAGGCTAGAGGTGGAGGGGTGGGGCGATGGAGTCATCGATACGCAAAGTATGAGGATTCACCGTCCACACGAGAACGAGAGGGCGGAGTTTTCTGATGTTTCCACCCTGAGACCAGGTTCGGCCAAAACGATGCAAAACATCGCTGAAGAGCGTTTCCATGTGGACGACCTCCCAGTCGCCACAAACACGGCTGTGAATCTCCTCCAGCTGTGTCGCACTTACAAATCATCAAATGCAGACTCGAACTACAGTCAGCCTCCTCCAGCAAACAGGGTCGATTTGAAAGCACCATCCAGAAACGGCACTGAAGTCTATTAAACTCACTGTTTTCTTCTTGTGCTGCTGCCGTGTCAGCAAAGAGACGCTAATGAAAATGACCTGAAGTCACACCGACGGCTTCAAAACTCCTCAGCGTGGTTGAACTTCCACGGCGCCTCTGACCGTGTGAGTCTGACTGAAAGGTGTATTTTGGGCCGAGCTGCCTGTTAAAGAGCATCGTGCAGATGAGACGGAGCTCTGAAGCGGTCGCCCTGATGGAAAACATGTCTGTGGTGACGGTTTTTAATGATGTCGTGGTTTAATGCTTCGCTGCTTCACTACTGAGACAAACTGCTCATTTATACTCAGAGTTATGAGGCCGAATCTCGTTCGTGATTCGTATTCTTTTACGACAACAATCACGTCTCATTTAAGCCGACAGAGAAAAAGTCTCCGCGGTCAGACTCAGAAATGGATTTAATTAGATTGATCTCCGTGGAGCAGTTGTCTCGTCACGGCGAACACAGAATCCAGGAAATAAAAGATGAGCGTGCAAATGTAATAATGCAAAAGAATATAAGTGGTTAAAGAGCTGCGATTCCCATCGAAACCTCTGGATGTGTTTGAGGACACCCGGACCGTTCTGGTGATGACTAAACCAGATATGTTTCCACTCGGGTAGTCGGATCATCGCCGTGCGGATCGTGGCGACCGAAACGGTTATTTTAAACCCAACCGTGATGTTTTCTCAGCAGAGGAAACAAACAGAAAGCTGCAACATCAAGAAACGTTGAAACGCACTCAGCTGAATCTCACCCGTACGTAACGGCGTTTTTGCCGACCTCTACAGCTTTTTTTTTTTTTTTAATTTGAGGATGTGTTGCAACTGCAGGACCAGTTTCAGTACCAGTGAACTGAAAACTGGACTTAAATAGAAGCTAAGCTGATGAGAGGAGTGACGGTGCAGCAACACACGGGGAGCTGAGCAGGCTAACGAGGCTGACGTGGAGAGAAAAGTCACCAGAAATAAAACAACAACTATGAACTATTTTAATTTCCACCGCTGAAACACAGACGCTGATATAAACACCTCCGTCCTCCCGACGTCCTCTGCCCGTCCTGTCACTGCTGCACGACCTCTGACCCTGACTTTGGAGGTTCATCCCGGCCAGTAATCCTCTCAGAGTCGCTCTGAGCTCGTTGTCTCATGCCTGGTCATGCACAGAGACGCCAGCCAACTGACACCGCTGCCAATATCGGGCGTGATTTGCTGCGTCCTCAGTGCCTCAGTACACACAGCGCTGAGCGGTGACACTACTTAAAGACACGCCGGCGTCTCAGAATCACATTTCATTTTCCACACGAGGTTCACAGATCGTACTCGCCTCAGGACGGAGTTTCAGCTCTTTTCCCTGACAGCTGTCGGATCGTTTGACACGTTTATTCTCGCCCTGAGAATGAAACTGGAAATTTTAATTTGAACAAAATATTCAGCAGCGTTTTCCTCTTTTTCGCTTTGATTTCAGTTCCACTCACGCATCCGACTGATCGTGTTTAAAACTCCTCTCGCTCCCTAAGAACTGTTGCATCAGAGCCTCTGTTTCCAGGTTCCCAGCCAGGATATCGCTCAGCCTCCGTCCACATTCACACTCCACCTCTCTCAAGGTTAATCATCACTTTTCATCTTCCCTGTTTAAAGCTCGGCAGATTAAAACAGAGAGGGAAGCACAGCGGGGAGGTAACGAGGGAGGGGAACGGCAGAGATTCGGAAATGAGGACAGAAAATAAAATGTTGCAGACGAGCGGAGGAGTCGGAAAACCAGAGAATAAAGACGCTTCTCTGGATCAATAAACGCATTTCCACAAGTCACGCTCATGGAGGTCGATCGATGGGAAAGACCACGTGTATACACACTGATCCACATGACCGCCTGATAAAAAAAGGATTAATTAAACGACGTCACAGTTCTCGATCAACGTCTTCATGCAGGGTCACAGTCTGACACAACGAGCCTCCTCAGTCACAAACAAAGAAAACTATCAAATTAAAAGTGCCGTTCTCTTTATTCAGCATTCGTCTGTTTACATTTCAGCAAATTGGCGCCATTGAATTCTGCAGAATCAGCTGTTAGCTCGAGCTGTCCTGCAGCTACGATGAGCGTCTTCTTCTAGTGAAGTCCAAACAGTTTGGTGGGAGTTTAGGTACAGCTGACATCGAGCCAGTGATCTCTCTGACTGTCTCTTTACGTATCATGGTACCGACTCCCTCCTCTCTGCGTCCACGTGGACCGGGCCGGGCTGTTCGGACGGTCGTGTCGGCATCTGCTCTGTTTTCCTCTGCGTGGAAGAAAAACCTACTGATGATCTAAAACAAACACCGTCAGTGTTTGTGATTGTCATTCTACATGTTTACTCCTCATAACTGTCAGATGTGTCGGAACAGACAGAACCGACCGGACCCGACCCGACCAGCAGCCTCACAGGCCAACGTGTGAACGAGGGGATGTACCAGCACTCGTACTGCGGTACAGTGTGGTGCTGCTCGCTGCAGCAGTGGGTCAGCTTCCCCAACACTTTTATATATCGCTTCAGCTCTTTGTTGCGTTTTGTGTTTCCTCTTTTGTCGTCTTATGTGCGACGGATCTTCAAGTTTTCATCATCGTAAGTCGGCCTGAATCTAAATGTGTCAGTCAGAAAACTTCTGCTTTAACCCGTCGACGACTCAACAAAATCCGACTGTGAACTCGTGGTTCTGGAATCGAATAAAATAAATGATTCACCACCGCAGAGAAACACAAAAACAGTGGAGAGCGACAATAATTATTCTGACCTTCTGTTTTAATCACATCAATCTACTAGAAGAGAATCCAAAACCAGAATCTCACCAAAACCACCGAAGCTGGAAGAAAAACAGGCTGTCGACTCCACAATCGCCCAGAGAAACGTGTTGTGTTCACCACTCGGCCGTCGGTCCAACAGCACCAGCAGGTTGGAAAAGAGTTTCAATCCAATTAGAAACAGAAAAAGTTTACGAGTGCAGCGATTAAATTCATTTTTCTTTCCCACCATTTTTCTTCCTCTTCACCCGATCACCTCAAAGTTAACTTTGGACAAGTTTGGGAAAAACTTACTTCTCATCGTCCCTCAGCTGAAGCAGAACGGCCTGTTTCTTTGTTTTTGTTTCCTAAGTTTAACCACTCAATCATGTAAGTGCTGAAACAAAATCCACTACGTTTATAACCTGAGGGCCAGTTTCCATGTTTCCAGTTTTCTTTCTTCTTCTTCTTCTTCTTCTTCTTCTTCTTCAGGCACGTTTACACGACCACAACAATATGATCATTGGACGTTTATGACAATAATCTGATTTAATGTGTTTAAATGCACTTTGGTGAAATGATTGAGGATTGATGAGTCAGTCAGGTGGGTTTCTTTTCAGGTACATGATGTAAAACATCCTGTCAACATGACGTCCTCACGCTCAGTAACTCTCTGCTCCTTCTTCCAGGTTCTGTTACGGTTTCACACCTGCAGAGATTTAAAAGATCGAAAGCAGATTCACGATGTACACGTGCCGAATAAAACTGAATACTGGGCTCAATAACGGGTCTCATTATCCAGTAAACCACATTACATCATTATGCTGTTTTACATGATCTGGAAACTCCATAAATCAGATAACGATTGGTTTATTAGTGTCACCTGTCACCCAGGTAACACAGAAAATGGAGGAGAAGCTGTTTCCAGCTGTCCATCCTGAGCTTCATCAGACGGAAACTCTACTGATAATTTCTGAATGCTTTAAAAAAGGTGCAATAGAAAAGAAACAACATGAAGTCTAACTGCTGATTGAGCCTTTAGCTACTGTTAGCTTGTTAGCTCAGGAAACGTTTTCAGGTTGGAGGGCTGATAGAACTGACCTCTCTTCAACACAATGCATACTTCTTTTTTAAACTAACATTCTTACATATTGCACCTTTAAAGTTTTCCCTGTGAAATCAAACAGAAGGTGTATAAAGGGACACAAACGTCTCTGAACAATCTCACAGCTGCAGAAGATTCAAAACTTCCCTCAATCAGAACAAAAGACAGCAGAGAAACCTCAGAGCAGCGTTTCTGTTAGGATGAGGTTCAGACGCCCTGATTGGCTGTGAGGGAAACGACACAAGCTGCTCTGAGTCATTCATTAAGTCTCCTCACCTGAACAGCAGGTGACCTGAAGCTCCTGCAGTCACACCTGAGGGTTCAGCTCCAGAGATCCTGATAATCCCGAAAAGTGAAGGATTCTTATAGTTTCACCTCAGGCGACGACGAGCCGCCCTCTGATTTAAATACCTCCACCTGCTGCGGCTTTGAGCTCCGCATCAGATTCTGGGTTGCGGCTGCTGAGCGTCAAATTGAAGTCGAGCTTCAGATCATGAATTATTCCTCCGCAGGGCCGCCATCAGGCAACAGGTGCTGTTATTGATACGGCCTAATGCAGCGGTGAAGGATCGCCGGTGTGCATGTAGCAGCATCGTTCCTGAGGATTAACATCGGCCGCTGTGATGAAGCCTTTCGATAACAGCTGATAACGCTCCGTGTCAATCGCTCTTGTGGCGTCTCCAGAAGGCTGACGGCTCGGGTTCGACTCTTTCGCCGTCAGACGCTCAGGCAGTGAGTCGGCCCTCCGGCAGCAGCAGCAGCAGGTCTGATCGGACGTTTAGCTGTTCAATCATCTTTGTTATGATCTGGATTTTGTCATAAAAAGTCAAAACAAATCAAGAAATGGAGACAGACTCGGACCGGGTCGGCTTCCAAAAGCTTAACAGTGCTAAAACAGAACCAGCTGGGAAACAGAACAAAAAAATGCAAATCTCAGCTGCCGCCTCCGTAACTCTCACCAGGCCTCATCACACATAAAGGTCAGTTTACGCTTCAGCCTGGGAAAGTGGCGTGACACCTCCTGTGGCTTTACAGGAGCGCTGTCAGGTCCCTGATGATGTCATAGTGATGTCATCATGGCAGCTTAAACATGGAGCTCAAAAAACAGAAACCACAGACTGTAAACTGAAAACATGGAGACTGACAGACTGGTAGAACTTCTTTACCAGATCAGATCAGGTTGCATTGTGGGAAATGTAGGATCCAGACGTTAAGCACGTTTCCATCAGCCGGTTCAGAGTAAATAAACCGAGCGTGTAGTTTCATCAGACGCTGCTTCACTCGAGGAAGTATTAACAGAGAAGAAGAAGAAGTAACGAGACGCTGAACCTCCAAGAAACCTCGAAGAAGAAGAAGAAGAAGAAAGTCTGATCCATTTTTAAAGACCCAGGTAGGATCCAGGATCAGCTGTGAGGGTTAATGTCCCATAAATTAGTGCCAAGATCAGAATTCAGCCAAACAAAAAGCCTCCACCTTGTTTTGCGATCGATGCTCCACCTCGCAGGAACACAGCTGTGATTCTAAAACATTTTCAACATGTCTGTTTTCTCGTCTTTGTGATATCAGCGGTTTTATTCTCTCTGTTCTCTCCCTGCTGGCCTCGGAGTATCGAGCCGCTCACCTCCGTGCCTCCGTTCACATCTCTGCTGTGTTTCCCACATTAGCGCTGCTTTAGCTGCTGTTATGATAACAGAGCCGACCCGACCCGACCCGGCCGGCCTCTTCCTCCCCTTCAAGCCTTCCGTGACGGGAACCTTTGCCTCATTGTTCTCTCTCTCTTTCTGTCTCTCGGCTTGTTTGTGCGCTCCGTAACTCCTTTTCTCTCTCTTCCCTCTGCAGTTTGAGCTCCTGCAGCTCAGTTTATCTCCCTTCAGAGGAAGGACAAGTGCTTTTCTTCCTTTCAGGTCGGGAGCGAGCCGAGACAATCCCACAGCTGGCGGTGCGTCTGTTCCTCGGAGTGGAGCGAGCTGCCAAAGTTTGTAGAGAGACGTGAAGCTTTTTATCTGAGCTCAGATGTGATGAACGCCATCAACGTCATCGATACATCCACAGATCAATAACCACGATGTCATGTGACCTCCAGGCCGGCAAACATCTGACTTCCTGCTGCTGAAGATGTTAAAAACAACACAGAACCGAGCATGATGGGAATCTTTAAACTGCTGGCCAATGAGATAAGAGGATTAAAGTCGGCCTCTTGTTTCGACTCGTCCACCTGATACCTCCGTGTTTGTGTTTACAGCTGAGTTAATCCAGCTCAGCTCTCCTTCCTCTCACACGTCCTCTCTAAAGAAAGGGATGTGATGTATGATAACATACAGAGCAGCAACTGGAATCAGGACAAAACGTGCAAAATCTGCTTCTTCCACATGTATAAAACATATAAATGAATAAAACAGATTGTGTACGTAGAGACGTCGGCCTTCTCTCCGGTATAACAGAACGAGTGGCGCTCGACTCTGCGGAGCTAAAAGCACCAAAAAATACATTTTCTTTCCAGGAATCATGAATCATTACTGAAGATAGTCCTCAGAGCTCAGAGCAGTTTCATGTAGGAACTATTGTCTTTTTAACCACTTCAACTACCTCCAACAAGTGCGTCTACTCGTGGACGAGAGGCTAGTTAATGAAGCTAAACAGGAAGGGAGGCTGAAGTCACTAATCGTTAAGTGAATCAGTGCAGAAGAGAAGCAGCTCAGTGGATGGCAACTGTAAAATATACCATTAAATAAAAACCTGTTGATCTGTGTTGATGTTGTGTAGTATTTATATTTTATCGTGGTTTTACGATCCTGACCACTGAAAGCTCTGCGTTTCATGTCTGACATGTTAAAGACCAACGAGGGACGAGAGTTAAAGAATCACAGCAGCTATAAACTCTCTGTTGTATCCGTGATTTCACACATTTAGAGCGACTTCTCCTTATTTTTCTACTTTTATCAGACACGTTCTGGATTAGAAGCGTCATCAACTCACTGAAACACTCCAGACGGATGTGGATTTTGGATTTTGGGACGTGAACTGTCCCTTTAATGTTTTAACTCATGAGCTTCATTTTTTAAAAACATATCGTTATTCTGAACTTGATGGCAGCAACATGTTTCCAACAAGAGTCACGATTAGTAAAACTTCACAAAACTATTGCAAACGTTCTGTTTTCAGGGTTGGTGTTTACAGACACGCTGATGGTTCCGGTCCGATGTTGGACCCGTCAGTACACGTTCCTCTAAACGTGTGTTTAATGAGCTCATACGATCCTGGAGTCATTCCCACGTTTCTCTTCCAGGATAATTCCCAACATACTATAACCGTGTTCCTCATCAGGGATTCTTTATTAAAACTCTGCGAGTTACGTTTTGAAGCGTGCCATCGTGGAGGTTTGATCCGTTCTATCACTCTAATCAGGACGGCGAGCCTGGATCCAATCAGCTCGCATCTGTCCGCCGCTGCAAACGAGTCCGCCGTAACAACACGGCTCGGCCAAATAATGAGAAAGTTAAAACAGAGCTACCCCCGAGTGTAAATTCACTGCGCCGGAATCTAAACAACGCTCGGCTGCTGAGGAGGATTGATGGAGACGAGACGAGGGAGGAAAGTGTGTGTTTCTCTTTGCACTAATAAAATCCAACAGATCACATTATTGTGTGATAGAGTGTCGTCGTCTGAATCCCTGCACGTGTTCACTTCCTCAACCTGTGTGTGTGTGTCTGATACACTCTTTGTATGTAATGCAGCGTTTGAAGGGCTCGTGAATGTGTGTGTGACCTGCAGCCGGCTCAGATCTGTGTGTAGGTGTGTGTGCGTCCACGTGAAGTGAGGTTTACTGCATGAATGTGCGTTTTGTTCGAATGAGGTCAGCGAGAAGTGCATTATTTCCTCCCATCCATCACCTCTGCCCACTTTCTATATTGCACAGCGGAGAGCTGCAGGCTCAGCTTCGCATGTCGAGCTCTGCAAACATGCGGCGTTAAATAATTACAGCTGCTTTTAAAGTTTGAAGCGTCTCAGCAACACTGTCGCTTGTAATTTTGTAAGAAAAAGTCCAGAACACGAAGCTCAGAGGGCAGGTGAGCTGCTGCTCTTCACTGCAGCTGTTCCTCAGCTGTGCAGACTCGCTGGCATCAGCAGAATTCAGTGGTTCTGTTCGCCGTCAGAACTCTGCCAGAGTCGGGCCGCGTCCAAACCTCCAGCCTCTGGACTCACGGACGGCACCGTGACGCGTTCACTGTCATCACGTCAGCGCGTGACGCTGCGAGGCAGATAAACAGCTGATAGACCACAGGAATAAAATCAATTTGCTCACGTCTTTAACATTTACTGCTTCATCTCTCTGTGTCAGGATGTGATTCAGGTCGCGTGTCAATGCAGTCATTGTTTTACAGATTCATAATAAGTTCTGCAACGTTACGTTCGTCTCGCTAGCAGAAGTCTGCAGACTGCACTAATAACGTACGTTGAGGAAACTCACCCACAGTCCGCGAGTCTGCGAGTGCAGGGAAGTCTGGATGTGTAGACGCAGCGTTGATGAGGGCAGTGAAGACGTCTGGACTGCAGACTGGGACCGAACTCAGCTTCTGAGAGCGACGGAGGTCAGTGTGAAGACAGGTGACGCAGTACAGAGGCGATTTACAGCAACTCTGACCAGGACGAGAAGCGAGCGTCAGGCATCAGCAGCATGTAGAGAATCCTCTGTGAACCGAACCAACACTGCTCTGCTGAAACATTTACCTTTTAGTGAAAGATAGAGGTGTATGAACGCAGTAGTGTGTGTGTGCATGTGTGTGTTTGATTTCATGTGTGGACGTGTGTGTGTGTGTGTGTTTGTGTTTGATTTCATGTGTGGACGTGTGTGTGTGTGTGTTTGCAGACCTCTGTTTGCTCAGAGACGAGGACACAAAGCGACTGAAGAGGAGGATTAAGCACCTTCACACCTTCACTACACATGAAACCACCCGACTGTCATCATCTCACCGATGGAGTCGACCTTTAATCCGGCACTTTAGGTTGTTTGGGGATCTGAGGTGAATCAGAGAAGTTCTCCGTCAACGTGGCGCGTAGAGACACGACGGAGGCGACTGAACAAAGACGTTTAAAGTCGGAGGAGGAGTTTCTGTTTTTCCACACGAGAAGAAGAATTTAGATTCATCTTCTGGGATTATATTCCTGTCACATCTCGGGGCTCGTAGTCTCGGGAGGAGCTGCGAGGTGACGCGTCTCTTTGTTATTGGAAATAAACTTTAATCTGATGCGATGTGACGACTCCGACCCGCCGATGGAAACTTGTGGCGAGCTTGTACAGGAGAGGATGGCGTTTGTTTTCCTCCTCCTGTCTCATCCACTCCATCAGTTGTTGACCGTGTTTTTATATATTTATTTATATCGGTTATTCTGTGTTTTGCTGCAGCAGCAGTTTGTGTGAGGTCAGCGTTTTTCTGTTTCCACTGCAGGATCGACTGACGCCAACAGTTTCTGCTGTTTTCAGCCTGATGGTCCAAAGATTTACAGACGGAACAAAAATCAGCGCTTCGTATTTTTCTACATGTTTATGTTTATTTTAACAGAGATTTTCTTTCATCGTTTCACTTCTAGAGCTCATTGTTTGCCGTACGTAAGAACATTACAATAAAAAAAGTCAAATAAGGCTCATTGACACGACATGAGATTAAAATATTGGTGAGCTGGAGCAAAGATTTTGTCCTCAGTCTGGATTTAAACACAAAGATATTTTTAATATCGATATTTTAATACCTTTAAAAGCCTTGAAAGTAATCATTAAGATCTGAGTCAGTCGACCCAAAACGACTCTGAACCTCTCAGACTCCATCTCTGCGACGCTTTTATCAGAACCGTCTCTCAGAAAGTGTCAGAAAACATCCCAGCAGGAGACGAACTCAGCGACCTGCTTCTGTACGTTGTTTCATTTTCCGAAAACAACACATGCTGTCTGAGTGTTTCTGATCCGGAGGTCGTCAGCGGGAACACGTCGTCGGTCCGTTTCACTCAGAACATTACAAACACCAATCACACTGATTTGCCACCAACGTGATTAAGCTTCACAGGACCCGCAGCTTCCAGCGAGGGACACGCGGGTCACGTCCTGAGAACTGAAACCAGGATTTTTCCGAGGCTTGTGATGTGGTTAGGTTGCGGCTCGAAGGCTATTTTCAGACTAATCTGACTGTTTATAAGTGATCAGATCGGATCTCTGTGCGCTGACATCACCGACCTTCCTGCTGCGGGTTAGCGTGGTCAGGACGGAGGCGTCAGGAGCTGCGTGCTGTGATGAAGCTCCATCATCTCGTCCTGCAAACAATCACGTCGAGCTGCAGAGTCGATTTCAGCGTGACTCCACTTTGTGCTGCTGCTGCTGCACATCTAAAGTGTTAGAAGAGCATCCGGACTGAGACGCATCCGGATGGTTTGGGTCTGATTTGCAAACTCGTGTCATGTGGGTTTTTTTGTTTTTTTTGCCGTCTTCCTAAAATCAGCCTGGTTAAAAACATCTGCAAGAAAAGAAAACAGATTCAGTCTGAACGAGACGAAGGTTTAGGAAAAAGATCTTGTCGTCGTTGTGTTTTTAGTTTTGTGACATCATGTTTTACTTTACACGTCCTCCATTTTAGTATTAATGTTGATGTCCAGCTTTATTTGTTGTCCGCCATTTTGTGACTCGGACTTTTGTTCCTTCAACTGTCTTTCAATTGGGTCCATTTTCACATAAATGAGTCTAGTTGTCACGTCAGCAGCACACGAGCGTGATCGGACACGTACGTACACATTTAAACGTATTCGTTGAAATGTGACCACCGATCCTTCGTCCTCCTCTGTGTTTCGCTCTCTCTGTACGAGCCTCACAAACACACGCTCGCCATCATCAGGTGATCAGCACTCACATCTGTTTTCTAACTCGGGGTCTCCTGGGAGACCCTCCAGGAGTTAACGGTCCGGTGATGCTGCTGATGGTCTGATAGCGACCCACAAAGAGAACTGACCTTTAAGAGGAGCGGGGGGAAGAAAAGCTCTCTGCCATTAGCTCTCATTGATTTATATTGATCCTCCATTGATTGTTATCAGGGATCTTAACATGCCGGGCACTAACCGCACTGTTTTAGCTCAGCCAAGCCTGAATCCTGTGTGTCTCTGAGAGCTGATGCTGCTGGTTGTCATCACTGCAGGGAGCCTGATGGAGGCCCGGTTCTGCCTGCTGTAACACTACACTAAGTAGGAGAAGGTCCAGAAAATCAAAGCAGAGGTTAGATGAGCTGTGATAGAGCTGATCCTGAGTGGTGTCGGAGCTGACCTCAGAACATGATACTGAGATCCTGTGGTAGAGGATAGACGGGGTTTAAAAACTGCTCCCTCGGGAAGTCGATCAGCCAGCTGATGAAGGGTTGTGACAGGAAACAGAGGAACAGTTTAAAACCTTCAGTATCTTTTGTCACGTCAGCGCCGCTGTCCTGCTTCTGACGTCACATCATCAAGAAATATCTCCAGTTATTGACCTCAGTCGCCTTTCGACATGTTCGAAAGAGGACTTTATTTATTTATTTGAGCTCTTCCCGGTTCATTTAAAAACTGCACTGGAAGATTTTATGAGCAGGAGTTTGCATCCTGCTGTCACGATCCTCTAATATTTATTTTTTAATGTTTTCTAGGTTTCGTGGCGTCTGCTTTCCTACCACACCTGCACTGCATCACCTTCGTTATCTCCCGCCTTGTTCTTCCCGGCCAATCAGCTCCTTCCTCCACTCGTTCCCCTCACCTGCGCTCCTCCACCCGCACCTCATCCGTCCCTCGTTAGTTTGGTTTATACTGAAGTTTCCCCCCCAAATCAAACTTCATCCACTCGTCTTTCCTTTCATCATTCGTCTCCTGCGTTTGATGTGAAGGACGTGTTGAGTTTCACCGACTGCAGCTGAGCATCAGTCAAGAGAAAAATGGCTCAATGAAAGGAATGAAATCAATAGTTTATGAGTCTTGTGTTTGTGTGGAAGCGAGCAGCAGCGAGTGGTGACGTGACTGCAGAAATGTACACAATTAAATCTGACTGGTCTTTCTTTTTTTTTTTCGTGCTGTCCATAATTTGTGTCCTGAGTTTATGCGTCATTGCTTGTGTGTATAGATCCAACG